>JBBPBX010003660.1:0-10901 GCA_038048925.1 Garcialebias charrua
TGAAGAGTTTAAGAAGTATTAATGTTTTTCTGACTAAATGTTTATCAATTTTTATGTTAAGAATTAATGCTTAATTCAACATTTGTGAGAAAAAACATTTTAGTTTAGTGTCAAGATGTTTCATTAAAGCCTTGAAGAGGGGGGGGGGTTTGTGGCTTTGCTTCAAAGGTCCAGAGTTTCTTTGAAGGATAAGGGCCCAATCCTTCTCGAAAAACTGGTCTTTGATGAAGTGAATGCATATCACCCATCCTACTTCAAGCCTGGCAGTTCTTCTGAAAGGGAGTTAGGCAAATAATGTGTTTCCATGTATCTCATAGCCAAGTTTGTAAGATGTTGATGAGCACAGCTCAGCAATTAAGGACAAACTGACCTTGTAGCTTTTAGATGGAACAGAAAGCTTTTTGGCACCGCTTTAAAAACAAGTTTGATTGAAAACATGTTTGATAAGAGTGAGTGAAGTCATGTACTCCACAAAGGTATAAATTAAGAAGCGCTCGGATAAACAATTCGAGTCTGCTGCGAGTCCTGATCAAGACGTTGAGCTGCATGATGTATATTCCAAGCCAAACTGTGACGACTCTCCCAGTTTGTGTCAAGGTGAGGAATAATGAGTTACATCAATGCCTTGTGTGTGTACGGTTAGTACTGTAGCGAGATTTAAATAGACACGTTTATCTTAGCAGGAAAACTGTTTGTCTTGTATATCTGAAGATATGTACAACTGTTTGTGTATCTGAACATGTATGTTTTTACTTTTTTCTGTCACAAGACTTCTTTAATAAATATTCATTATTTTTAATTAAGTCTGTTTGTTTTCTTCCAAACCAGTGAGTGTGCCCACCTTTCACGAATATTTCACAGAACATTACTGGAAAGGTGTTTGTTATCATATGGATAGACAATTTGATTATTGCTGCCAGTGATATGAATACCCTTCAAAATGTGAAAGAGAAACTTGCACTGAAATTTAGGATGAAGGATTTAGGAAAATTGACACATTTTCTTGGTGTTGACTTTGAGCAAGATGCTGACAGTATTACAATGTCACAGTCAAAGTATGTGGGAAAAATACAAGAGAGGTTTGACATGCAAAACTGTAAACAGAGAACTACACCCTGTGAGCAGAAACTTAACTATGCTGATGATGCTGAAGTAATGAGTGATGTCAGAAAATACAGGGAGGCAGTAGGAAGCCTAATCTTTACATCAGGACTGGAGCATCCTCATCTTCCACCTTGTCATCTCCATCTTCACTCACTGCCCTCTCTGCCTGCCTGGAGGCAATTAGGGCATGGATGAATCAGAACTTTCTTCAATTAAACTGCTCCAAGACTGAGGCCATACTGATTGGCACCCCTCACCAGGTACAAACATCTCCTATAACAACACTTTCCTTTTCTGGACAAGACATCCCCCTCTCCACCTCTGTTACTAATCTTGGAATAAAAATGGACTCCAATCTTACATTTGAAAATCACATTAAGCTTCTGTTTAAAACTTGCTTCTTCCATCTTCGAAACATCTCCAGACTTCGCCCATCCCTAACTTTTTCCGATGCTGAGAAGCTCGTCCATGCTTTTGTCTCCTCCAGGCTCGACTACTGCAACTCCCTGTTTATTGGAATCCCTGGCAAAAACCTTCAGAAACTTCAATATATTCAAAACAGTGCAGCAAGGATCTTGTTGAGAGTTCGTAAATTTGAACATATTACGCCCATTCTCCATAACCTTCATTGGCTTCCTGTCGCCTACAGAATTCAGTACAAAACTGCTCTCATTACACATCAATGCTTACATGGAGCTTCACCAGATTATCTGAAGGATATTCTTATTCCATACTCATCCACCCGGTCGCTGCGGTCACAGAACAGTAATCTCCTTCACATTCCGAGAACCAAATTAAGGACCATGGGAGACCGGGCTTTCAGTGTGGCTGCCCCCCACCTGTGGAACTCTCTTCCTGACTGTCTGAGAGCCCCACAGTCTGTGGTTGACTTTAAGAGAGGCTTGAAGACCTTTTGTTAGAGTATTTTTATGATTATCATCTAAAACTTATAACATCATAACATGAAACATCTAGTCACTCCCTGAGAAATAGTTGTCTTACACAACAATGCTGTTTACTGAAATAACAGAAACACCAAAGAATGTCTTCTTTGTTTCAGAACTTGTTGGTCCTGAGTTTGGCCAAAACTGACCAAGAGCCATTGTGTGAAAAATTGTCTAACCTGTTTTTCTCTCAACTACGAGATGTATAAAGGCTGTCTGTGAACCTTCCAATACGGGCCTGTCTCAGACTTAGGAGGCAGGTCCCACTTTATAAAGTTAAATATACAAACTGTTTTAACTCTTGTCATGTGTGTGATTCCTTTTTAGTAAAATGTTGCTGCGAGGTTTGGTTTGAGAAAACCCATCACCTTTCTTTTCAACCGAGCATACTCTACCTCATGATTCTACTTTTGATCTTAGTTGATACTGTTATTGATTTTACTTGTTTTATTGACATTTAATTCTGTTGCACCTTGTAGCACTTTGAGATTTTCATTAATGAAAAGTGCGTTATAAATTGAATTCATTATTACAGTATTATTATTATTATTAATCTATTTGTCAACATGTACAAAGCCAGATTTAAGCTTTGTAGTAAGTAAACTGACACAATACTTTTAAAACCCTACAATAGAACAGTGGAGTACTGTAAAGCATGTTTTCAGATATCTAAAAGGCACACAAGGTAAAGAACTGTGTTTTAAAAAGGGTGCCAATGAGAACCTGATATATGCATATAGTGATGCCGATTGGGCAGCTGATGTATCAGATCGACCAAGTACTACAGGTTACTGCATGAGTCTAAATAAGGAGGGTCCATTAGTCTCATGGAAAACCAAAAGACAGTCCACTGTAGCATTATCTACATGTGAGGCGGAGTACATGGCACTAGCTGCTACTGTACAGGAATGCTTATGACGTGCGGTGAGGTTCATGGCTGGTGAGGCACTGCACAGTTTTTTTTTCATATGTATAATAAAAAAAACAGACAAAAAATGTTCTTCACGTTTTGGATTCTGTCTGCCATAGCTTCTTCAGTGCTTTGGATACTTTGGATAGCATTATTTTCTTCTTTTATAATACATGAACCCTACAGAGTTATTCGCCATTTGATTGGCAGCAGTTAACGTGTTGTGTTTAAAATCTCTATCAGCAATCTTTACGCATACAAACTGTAGCACAGAAAAAAGCACATTTAATTTGGAGAAAAAAATTATTTTAGTCTTTCCTTTACTTATAAATTAAATTAAACTATAACAAAATCTATTTTTATTTTACAGAAAAGAGCTGTGAAAATTATTACAAGAAAGCCTTAATGTCATCCATCTAATATATTATTTAAACAACTCAAAGTACTGAAGTTTTATGATTTGGTGGACTATAATATTTTGTAAATAATGTATAGGGCTCATAAGAATACACTACCTTCAAATGTTCAAATGTATTTTGTTAAGAGAGAAAGCTGCTACAGTCTAAAGGGAACTGAAATTTTTGCAAAGCCAAGGTATAGGACTAGTTTGAAGGGACGGTTTATTTCAATACAGGGAGTTGAATTGTGGAATGGTTTGGGAAATGATGTTAAAAATGTAAACTCTGTGATTATGTTTAAAAAATTATCAAAACTAAATTGTTAACAAAATACTAAAACTTTTAGTTAAGTGTTTAATGTTCTAGATATTTGTAGATTGTGAAAAGTTACCCTTTTTGCTCTGTTACTTATAGATAATTATTGTTTTAATTGATTGTTTGAACTTGTTTTGTTTATGAAAAAGGGGCAGATAAAATGAGATTTCTTCTTCTTTCTGCCACCTTTCATTTTATGCATTCTTTCATATAATATGTAATATGTTTTTTTCTTTTTCTTTTGGTTTTTAATGTAAAAAGAATAAAAAATAAATAAAAAAAATTAAGTCCCTGCACTGCTCCTTCTGAACAAAGACGTCAATGACTTTTTTGTAGAAGTCTTCCTTGTCGGCTTTCAGTTTTAAAAGTCTCTCTGCCTCGATGGAGATCAGAAGAAAAAAATAACTGAATCACTGCACTTGACTTTCCTTACATTAAACTGTAGCACACTGTCACTTCTTCTGCAGTGGAGCGGAGGAGGCTCAAGCAGAATCCCTGGGCTCATTAGCCCCGCCTACTCCATGAGGAAGGACAAGTGCATGCCTCACCCGGCACCTTTTTGCAGCCGTTTTATGATTGCTCAGCACAAGAAACACGTTACACACACATACAGTTTTCAACAAAAACACTATACATTATATTCACCAGCTAAACTATAGAAATGTAGTTTATATAGCAAAAGTATTTGGACATTTTAATAGTAACATATTAAAAGGGGCAGGAATACGGGCTCACTGCAACATGCAGCAGTCAGCCGAGTGATTGTGCAATCCCTGGTGCGACGCAGCTGCCTGGTGCCTCTGTGCACGTCTCTTCTCAGTATTTGAACGATAAAAAATAAAAATCTGTGATTTTGAATAAAAATAACTTAAAACTGGTTTCGTTTTAAGTAAAATAAGTTTATAGTACTAATCAAAGGATAAATACAATAACTAATTACATTTATTTTTTTCAATTTACATTTTTTCTTTCCATGATGACAGGTGAGGCACGGCCTCACTTGTCTCCCCGGACCGCACGTCACTGATGGATGGTCTGGATTATTTAGCTAAGATCTATGAGGAGAATCAGGGTACTATATTCTTAGCCAAAAATCCTGTACACAGGCAAAGGTGTAAGCATGTTGATATTAAATATAATTTCATCAGATCAGTTGTAAATTAAGGAAAAGTTTTTCTGGAGTACTGTCCAACTAATGATATGGTTGCAGACTTACTAACCAAACCAGCAACAAAGATGAAGTTGAAAAAGTATGAAATGTTTATTTGGTGTATGACGAATGTATTTAGGTTTGAAACAGAGCCTGATGGAGTTATCCAAATGTGAGCAAGTGGGGGTGTTGACAAAATGAATGTTTTTGTGATGCTCTCATTTGTTTAGAGTTGTTTTCTATTTTTATTGGCTTATTTTTATTGGCTTATTGTGCATCATGTGACTTTCCTAATTTATTGCACCTGTGAAGCTGGTGTGTGCTCCTTCAAACATTCTCTGAAGAGTGAGGTGGAGTAACACGAAGCCAAACCATGTTTCAAGCGTCATGTTTAATGATGTGCCAAAAGTGAACTCTGTTAACACATTATCTAAATTTACACCAGTTAAACGCAATATAAAAAAGCTGTGTAATGTTAGCCTTGCTGTGTTATTACTCCAGATTTTAAAAAGGACCTAACCACCTCACTCACATACATTGTACAGGTGAAAAAAATTGTGAATTTCTTGGGTGAAAAATACAACAAAAGGGATAAAGTTTTTGATTTAATTAAGTTTAATTAAGTTTTTACATATCACAAACATATCCTGGTCCTGGACACTCGGGTGAAGAGAGGGGCGGAGCTGTCCACTGACCACTACCTGGTGGTGAGTTGGCTCCGATGGTGGGGGAGGATGCCGGTCAGACCTGGCAGACCCAAACGTATTGTGAGGGTCTGCTGGGAACGTCTGGCAGAGTCTCCCGTAAGACGGAGCTTTAACTCCCACCTCCGGGAGAGCTTTGAACACGTTCCGAGGGAGGCGGGGGACATTGAGCCCGAGTGGACCATGTTTCGCGCCTCTATTGTCGAGGCAGCTTATCGGAGTTGTGGCCGCAAGGTTGTTGGTGCCTGTCGTGGTGGCAACCCTCGAACCCGGTGGTGGACACCGGCGGTGAGGGATGCTGTCAAGCTGAAGAAGGAGTCCTATTGGGCCTTTTTGAGCCTGTGGGACCCCGGAAGCAGCAGATAGGTACCGGCAGTCCAAGCGGCATGCGGCTCGGGTGGTTGCTGAGGCAAAAACTCGGGCGTGGGAGGAGTTCGGAGAGGCCATGGAGAATGACTTCCGTACGGCTTCGAGGCGATTCTGGTCCACCATCCGGCGTCTCAGGGGGGGAAAGCGGTACGCGACCAACACCATTTATGGTGGGGATGGCGTGCTGTTGACCTCAACTCGGGATGTTGTGAGTCGGTGGGCGGAATACTTCGAAGACCTCCTCAATCCTACTGGCACGTCTTCCACTGAGGAAGCGGAGCCTGGGGACTTTGGATCGGGCTCTCCAATCTCTGGTGCGGAGGTCGCCGAGGTGGTTAAAAAGCTCCGCGGTGGCAAGGCTCCGGGGGTGGATGAGATTCGTCCTGAGTTCCTTAGGGCTCTGGATGTTGTGGGGTTGTGTTGGCTTACGCGACTCTGCAATATCGCGTGGACATCGGGGGCAGTTCCCTTGGATTGGCAGACTGGGGTGGTGGTTCCCCTATTCAAAAAGGGGGACCGTAGGGTGTGTTCCAACTATAGAGGGATCACACTCTTAAGCCTCCCTGGTAAGGTCTATTCAGGGGTTCTGGAGAGGAGGGTCCGTCGGATAGTCGAACCTCGGATTCAGGAGGAGCAGTGTGGTTTTCGTCCTGGTCGTGGAACACTAGACCAGCTCTACACCCTCAACAGGGTCCTGGAGGGTGCGTGGGAGTTTGCCCAACCAGTTTACATGTGCTTTGTAGACTTGGAAAAGGCATTCGACCGCGTCCCTCGGGGGGTTCTGTGGCGGGTACTCCGGGAGTATGGGGTACCAGGCCCATTGATATGGGCTGTTAGGTCCCTGTACGACCGGTGTCAGAGCTTGGTCCGCATTGCCGGCAGTAAGTCAGGCTCGTTTCCGGTGAGAGTTGGACTCCGCCAAGGTTGCCCTTTGTCACCGATTCTGTTTATAACTTTTATGGACAGAATTTCTAGGCGCAGCCAAGGTGTTGAGAGGATCCGTTTTGGTGGCCTTAGAATCGCTTCTCTGTTTTTTGCAGATGATGTGGTCCTATTGGCTTCATCAGCTCGTGATCTACAGCTTTCACTGGAGCGGTTTGCAGCTGAATGCGATGCGGCCGGGATGAGGATCAGTTCCTCCAAATCCGAGGCCATGGTCTTGAGCCGGAAAAGGGTAGCGTGCCCTCTCCGGGTCGGGGAGGAGGTCCTGCCCCAAGTGGAGGAGTTTAAGTATCTCGGGATCTTGTTCACGAATGAGGGAAAACTGGAGCGTGAGATCGATAGGCGGATAGGTGCAGCGTCCGCAGTGAAGCGGGCGCTGTACCGGTCTGTCGTGGTGAAGAGAGAGCTGAGTCAAAAGGCAAAGCTCTCAATTTACCGATCGATCTACGTTCCCACCCTCATCTATGGTCATGAGCTTTGGGTTATGACCGAAAGAACAAGATCTCGGATACAAGCGGCTGAAATGAGTTTTCTCCGCAGGGTGTCTGGACTCTCCCTTAGAGATAGGGTGAGAAGCTCAGTCATCCGGGAGGGACTCGGAGTAGAGCCGCTGCTTCTCCACATCGAGAGGAGCCAGTTGAGGTGGCTCGGGCATCTGGTTAGGATGCCTCCTGGACGCCTCCCTGGTGAGGTGTTCCGGGCATGTCCCACCGGGAGGAGACCCAGAGGAAGACCCAGGATACGCTGGAGGGACTATGTTTCTCGGCTGGCCTGGGAACGCCTTGGGATTCCCCCAGAGGAGCTGCTCCAAGTGGCTGGGGAGAGGGAAGTCTGGGCCTCCCTACTTAGGCTGCTACCCCCGCGACCCGACCCCGGATAAGCGGAAGAAAATGGATGGATGGATGGATATCACAAACAGCAATAGACAAGTTAATAGGAAATTTTTAAGCCAACATGTTCAACTAGTGTTGAAATTACTGACATATTTTACGGTTCCTGTACATTTGGTTGTATTCAGCCTATCATAAATGAGGTATTATCCAGGTTTCATAACTAGAAAAGCATTCAGTAAAAATCATTCCAAGTGCCTACATTAAAGAGACCTGTAATTCGTGAAAGTGAAACTGCATCATCACTGAAAATAAGGAAAGTTTAGATACAAACCTAATCTGTGAAGCGGGGCTTTTGGGTTGAAAACAGCATCTTGGGTTTTGTTGTGTTGCAGTTTGTTCTTTAAACGACACTGTTCCTCTTTATACTCTGCATCTGTTGTTTCCAGAAACTCCAACATTTCTTCCGTAGCCAGTTCCTCTCGTTGTTTAACCTGTTGTCTCCTCATCCCTGTTAGCTGAAGTTTCCTTAAAATAATAGATACAGAACTGGTACAGATGAGCTGAACTCAAGAAGATTAGATTATTGCAAATGTTACAGTAAATTAGCTCGTAGTCTAAAAATGCAGCACATTTCTTATCTTCACAGGCCTTCTTCTTCTTTCTGTTTTTTATTGGTGGTTGGCAAACAACTTGTAGGTGCATTACCGCCACCTTCCAGATTGGAGTATGGACCAGATGTTTTATATTCTATCTAAAGTACCCGTTCGTCTTAGAAAACTAAAAAATACTGCTAAAAACTACATCCCCAGATGATCTCTGAAATAAATCCCTAATATCTAATTTACTTTTATTCTTACTTAAATCTCTAATTAACATCTAAATTTCCTGGGTATACTTATTACATTCCAAAAAAATGTGCATTACTGTTTCTAATTTTCAGCAGTAATTACAACAACCTGTATCATGTTTCTTAATTATTTTAAGGGTACTATTTAATCCTGTATGTCCAAACCTTATTCTGGATATAATATCTTCTTTTTTAATTCTATTACATTTCCTGGATTCCCCAACTTTTTTGGATATTATAATAAAACCTTGCATTGCTTCTGTTATTCCACTGTTCTTGCCATTTTTTGGGGGATATATGCTTTTATAATATTCTTTATCTCATATTTACTTATTTTTATATTTAAATCAACAGAAAAAATATTTGCAGCACTCTTAGCAAAACTATCAGCCAACTCATTTTCTACCACACCAGTGTGGGCAGGAATCCAAACCAGTTTAACATGAGAAGAACCATGATTTTTAATCCTGAAAATTGAGTGAAGAATATCCAGTAAGATATCTTGCCTTGATTCTGAATGTACCTCTTGAATACTATTTAATGCACTACTTGAATCTGAACAAATTAAAACATCTCTCTCTCTTATTTCCTCAACCCATTCTAAAGCCATTTGAATTGCCATTAATTCACCTGTATACACTGACAATTTATCTGTTATTCTTTTATTTCTCATAATACAGTATTTAAATCTGGAATTATAAACGATATACCTACTTTATCATTAATCATTTTTGAAGCATCTGTATATATTCTGAATATTCACTTCTTATATAGCTTTCCACCTCCTTCTTTTGTATCTGTCTCCCTCTTTTCAGTAAATTTAAATCTTCAGCCTGTCCAACTATCCATGATGGAATAACAGGATTAACAACCACAGGACTTATTAGAAAGTTTCAGCATCTTTAACTGACTGAGAATTATTGGATCTTTAACTTTATTTGTAATTATCCATCCAAAACTATTATTTTTTCTTTCTTTTTCATGACAGGGTTGCAACATAACTTGTGGAGGGTGAGTTTCATTGTGTCCCTTAATATTTGCCCAATAATTCATGGCTAGTTGTTCTCTCCTAAGTTCCAGTGGTAGCTCACCCATCTCAACTTGTAGAGCTGAAACTGGAGTTGTCTTCATTGCTCCACAGCAGAGTCATAATTCCTGATATTGTATTCTATCTACTGCTTTTAATATACTACTTGAAGCTGAGTTGTATAATATACATCCATAATCAAAAATTGATCTAATTAGTCCAACATAAATTGTTTTAAGGCTGTCCTATCAGCTCACCACTCTTTGCCTCTCAAACATCTCATTATATTTAAAAATGTTTTACTTTGCCCAAATATTTTATCTATATGTATCTTCCATGTTAGTTTTTTTTAATCAAACCACATACCCAAATATTTAATCTGATCTACCTTCCCCATACAGTTTAAGGTTTGCATTAATATTTACTTTTTTATTTGTGAAAACAACAAATGTAGAGTTGGATGTCGAGAATCTAAACCCCCATTCGAACGCCCAAGCTTCTACCCTATTTAATGCCTCTTGTATTTTCCTATTTATAAATGCTATATTTTCCCCCTCTTCCAAATAATACCGTCATCTGCAAATAATGAAACACCAAAAGATTTATCTATATTATTTAACATATCATTAATCATTATAATAAATAATATAGGACTTATTATACTGCCTTGGGGAGTAACATTTTCAACTTGATACTTTGAACTTATTTCCCCTCCTATTTTTACTCTCATATTTCTATTAGTAATTTTTTTTTATCCGCCTATATATTCTACCTCTTATACCTATCTGTTTCATTTTAATCAACAGCCCTTCTTTCCACAACATGTCATAAGCCTTTTCCACATCCAAGAAGACTGATATCACACTCTCTTTGTTAATATGGGCCTGTCTAATTTCATGCTCCTGACATATTGCAGGATCTATTGTACTTTTGCCTTTTCTAAATCCAAATTGATAAGCTTTAATTTTCTCCTTAGATTCTAACAAGTAAATTAATCGAGTATTTACCATTTTTTCCATAATTTTACCCAAACATAATAATAATAATAATAATAATGAATTCCATTTATAATGCACTTTTCATTAATAAAAATCTCAAAGTGCTAGTTAAAACATGCTGTTAAAGCTATTGGTCTATAGCATTCAGGTGAATTAGGATCTTTACCAGGTTTACAAATAGGAATAATAATCACTTCTTTCCATTTATCAGGTAATATCCCTTCCTCCTACACCTTATTATACAATTTTAGTAATGTTTTTATTCACATCACTAAGATTTGTTTAAAGGTGCAGTCTGTAGTTTCTGTAGAGCGCAGCACTTAGAAAAATTTTCAACAGGCAAAGCATTCTGGTCCCTCC
>JBBPBX010003660.1:35006-53374 GCA_038048925.1 Garcialebias charrua
CAGATA
This sequence comes from Garcialebias charrua, assembly GCA_038048925.1. NCBI lineage: Eukaryota > Metazoa > Chordata > Actinopteri > Cyprinodontiformes > Rivulidae > Garcialebias > Garcialebias charrua. The sequence continues at coordinate 35,013 of JBBPBX010003660.1, forward strand.
TAGAGCTTTATCATTCAACAAGCCCTTTACTTTATACTGCACTGCAGTAGATCTGGATAACTTATTTTTAATAGAATTAATATGCTGTTTCCACGACAGTTTGTCATCAATAACCACACCCAAAAACTTCACCTCACTTACTCTGCTAACTTCAACACCATCAATTTTAAAAGAAAATCCACCGTTTTCTTTTATTACAAAATAACATATAATTTGTTTTATCTAAGTTTAATGATAGCTTGTTTAATTTAAACCAAGTTTGTAATTTAACACCAAAATAAAATAAAAATATGGTATCAGCAAAAAGAACACATTTTGGAGTCCAGACACCTCCACTAAATCATTTACATACAAAATAAACAACTTTGATCTTAGTATAGAGCCTTGTGGGACTCCACATGAGATCTTGCAGAGGTTTGATCGTACATCATCAATTTGTACAAACTGTTTTCTGTCTTTCAATTAACTATATACCCACTGCAACGCTGGTCCTCTAATACCATATTTGATTAATTTATCAAAGAGAATGGTGTGATCGATTGTGTCAAAATATTTTTTAAATCAACAAATAGACTTTTACAGTGTTGCTTTTGATAGCGGTGGTAATTTGTTCCGTTAATTCCATAAGAGCCATTGATGTAGAATTATTATTTTTTAAATCTAAACCCATACTGACTGTTACTTAAAATATTATGTTTATCAAGAAATTTATCTAATCTGGTCACAAATATTTTTTCTAGAATTTTAGAGAATTGTGGCAGCAAAGATATTGGTCTGTAATTGTTAAATACTATGCATTTATCACCATTTTAAAAAATAGGGACTACCTTAGCTATTTTCATATTATCGGGGAATATACCTGTTGAAAAAGAGAGATTGCATATGTATGTAAACGGCTCAATAACAAAATTATGAATATAATTAACAAAAGTAGTTATAGATTAAAAAAATACTTGTTGTGGATGCTAACATGTTAACAGATGCTTTTAGGTTCTGAAGTTGCGCAATCAGATCCAAATTATTATCAAACCTACGTGTTTTGCATATGTGTTTACATTTGATTAGAAAGCTTTCCACCCACTTCGGTATCATATGTTGGTGTAGGTTCGTCGTCATCCAGGACCTGGTAAAAACAGGATAAATATGTAAGTGGATTTCTATTTCTGTAGCTGAACACATCATTAGGAGTCCTGAGCTTTAAGCGATAAGATGTTGGCATCTGTTTCAGTCCAGATACCCCTTATCCAATTACGTAAAAGTTGGATAAACACAACATAACCCATCAGGCCGATGTAGCCTTGAAAACTATTAAATATCTATCTTGTTTACAACCCATTGGCATCAGAAGGGTTTGTAAGATGGGTGTGTGGGGGGGGGGACACTGGTGTAGGGATCTGAAGGTCCTCCTCCAGAAAATGTTGAATAAATTGGATACCATTTCCTGCATTCTGGTGTATTTTAATGGGTTGTTGAACATCTATGTTTACAGTATGTAAATACAGGTGGTCCCCGACTTACGACGGACTCGACTTACGACGATTCGACTTTACGAATGCGCTCCTATTGAAAAGCATGGCTTCGAGTTACGCCGTTTATGCGCCTTTACAGCAGAAAATACGGTACCGAAACCCAAACTCAGCGAGAAGGGGGAGCTGGAAAGAAAACTTAGGGGAGCTTGAAACTTACAACTTAGAGGAGCTACAGGAGGGAGGGTGGGGGGTTTCCACTGAAGCGCTCAGTGGAAACTTACAGGAGCAGGCAAGCAGGCAAGAAATGACCAGCTCCCAGTAAGAAATTAACTATTTTTTCCTTCATTATGGCTCCTAAATGTATGTTTTTTGATAAGTATGTAGGGTAATGTGTTAGGATAGGCTAAGTGCTTGGTAAAAATACAGTACTGTATGTATAAGCTGCCGTTTTGATGTATGAGGTGCCGTTTGGACGTATTTTCCGACTTACAACGATTTTCGTGTTACGCACGGGCATAGAAACGGAACTCGTTCGTAAGTCGTGGACTACCTGTACTTCAATAATCATTTTAAGAGCATGGCACAACAAGAAGCAGCCTGTCCAACAGCTCTCCTTGTATGAATGGAGCACACTGCGCTTCTCTAACGCATCCTAACCCCCCACCAATACCACCCTGTTTAACAACTGTCAACACCGTCACAGCCCAATCTGTTACACGATCCATAACGTCAGCTCATTTGCGCATGAGCTAAAAAGAATACTTCCATGTCGCAGATCGGGCAGTGACAAGCACTAACGTAGCGCTATGTTAGTGGTGTGCCATACAGTCACGCTAGCTAATGCATTCCAACACCAACACTCCCAGTTAACAACTACTGACACTAATGTAGCACTAAGCTAATGTGCAACACAAAGGTGTCTCCCACTCCTCCACCTGTCCCGTTGACAAAAACCTCAGAAGAGATGAGCGCCCTGCCAAGGCATTAAGGCAAAGACCTCAGGGAAACGGCGTGGTGAACTGTTGTAGGTAACCAGGAAAACCTGGAGTGGACTTCACGCTAGGAGTATTCTCCCGCTAATGAAGAGGAATGGATTTGTTCATGAAGAAACAGCAGAAACAGTGCTGGGTGAACTAATATTTCATGGTAAATGCAGGGTGGATCCAAATTAGTTGTTTTTTTCATGTATACAGGTGGTCCCCGACTTACGAACGAGTCCCGTTCCTACGTGACTTTGCAAGTCGAATTTTGTCGTAAGTCGGAAAATACGTCCAAACTGCAGCTTATACGTACAATACCCTAACACAGTACCCTACATAATTATCAAAAAACACATACATTTCAGAGCCATAATGAAAGGGAAAAATAGTTAATTTCCTACTCTGGACTGGTGGTGAAGCCATTTCCTTGTTCCTCCCTCCCTCAACCCGATTCTCCATTCGTTTACGTTGTAAAACCGCCGTCCATAAAACAGCTACTTTTCCACAGCTGCTGCGTGTCCAGCTCATGTATCTGAAAGCAGCAACCTCTGATCGGACATGGTCCGTCGAAAGCTGGCTGTCTGTCCAGCTTGCTCCAACAAGTTTTGTAGCATCCGTAGCTAACAGGAAACTGCCGGAAACGGTCGGAAATTGCATAAATCGGCTTCAAAATAATAATAATAATAATAATAATAATAATAATAATAATAATAATAATAATAATAATAACAATAATTACTACAAATAATAATAATAAATAATAATAATATAATAATAATAATAATAATAATAATAATAATAATAGTGATAATAATAATTATAATAATAACAATAATTACTACAATAATAAAAAAATAATAATAATAAACTGCCGGAAATTGCGTAAATCGGCTTCAAAATAATAATAAAAAAAATAATAATAATAATAATAGCAATAATCACAATCATAATAATAATAATACTTTATTTATAAAGCCATTTAAAACAACCACAGCTGCAACAAAGTGCTGTACATATAAAATCAAAAACATTTAAACACAAAATTAGATTTTTCAAATTGTTTTGTTTTTATGAGATGCGTGACGTAACCCCGAAACGTCGTAAGTTGAGGACTACCTGTAATTGTTGGGACGCCTATGTTTTCATCAGCTATGAAAGGAACCTGGGGCAGATTTTTCACATTCACACACACAAAAAAAATGATATTTAGACGTGTCACATATGAGCAACTAAAATAAATAAATAAATGCTCAATACGACTGACTGAATTAGAGACATTTTCATTTTTAATACCAATTATCTGTGGCAGTCGATGAACTAGAACAACCCCGAACGTTAAAAAGTGGGGGATGTGTCTCCAGTAGTTATCTTTCATTCAGAGCTGTTCAGACATTCATGGAATATTTTGTTTCCAGAGAGTGATTCCAAACTTTTAAACAAGATATCATTGAATCCATTATTGCTCCAAGTCTATGTTCGAGACGTCTCTCAGCTACTACCACACCAAACTGTAGCTTCATAACTATCAAATTGAAGAAGCTAAAGCCAGTTTTATTTATATGTGCAGCTACCATGAGACTGTTTATAGTTTCAAGTTATACATTTTTTTATTCATTCCTTCACAATTTTCATTTGATTTAATTTCCTTTTCTTCATTAATTAATTAGAATATTTGCCAAAAGTATTTGGATCAGGCTAGGAAGAAGTAACTACAAAGGTTGTATGATGTCATTTTCTAGGTTTTCTTTGTAGTATATCCACATTAGACCACCAACATGTTTAACCACTAATTAGGCACTTTGTGGCCCATTTTTCTATATCACACCAACCTGAATGGTTAACGGAAGATCCTAAATAATACTGACATGCCACTAGTCAGTAAAACAGCACATGGCCAATAAGTATAGCAAAGATCTGAACTAATATCTGCAGGATGATATGAAAAGACATTTGACACAATTGATCACACAATACTACGGTACTTGAAAATTTGGATAAATATGGCATCAGAGGACCGGCTCTGCAGTGGTTACATAGTTATTTACAGGATAGAAAACAATTTGTACAAATAGATGAAATAAGATATAGCCTTTGTGATGTATCATGTGGTGTACCGCAGGGATCTGTACTTAGTCCTAAGTTGTTTATTTTGTATATTAATGATTTAATGGATGTTTTGTGTATCCTTAAATGTGTTCTTTTTGCTGACAACACTACATTCTTTTATTCTGGTAATAACTTGGAGCAAATGTTGGAATTGATGAAGAAGGAATTTGTCAACATACAAAGTTGATTTAATATAAATAAGTTATCACTAAATATCAAAAAACAAATTATATGATTTTCAGTAATAAAAAGATAACTACTGAAGTTCCTTTCAGAATTGACGGAGTTGAAATATGTAGAGTAAAATAAATGAAATTCTTGGGTGTAATCACTGATGATAGATTGTCATGGAAGCAACACATACATTCCGTTAAAATAAAAATATTGAAATCCATTGCAGTCCTAAGGTAAAGGACTTACTTAATGATAAAGCTTTGTTTTTGCTGTATAATACAATCATACTACCACATTTAATTTATTTTGTTGAAATCTGGGGTACAGCGTGCAAAACTACAACAAAACCTTTTTTTGTTTTACAGAAAAGAGCCTTAAGGATAATAACTAGAACACATTATTATCATCTATCTGGTGTATTGTTTTATAAATTGAAGTTAATATGAGTTTATGATTTGGTGGAATATAATATTTTTTTTACTAATGTATAAAGCACAAAATAACACTCTACCTTCAAATATTCAAAAGCTTTTTGTAAAGAGGAAAAGTTGTTATAATTAAAAGGGTACAGATATTTTTGTTAAACCACAATATAGAACAAGTTTAAAGGGTTGTTTTACTTTAATACATGTACATGGAATTGGTAAATTGAATGAATTGGAATATGATGTTAAAGTTGCACAGTCAATATCTGTATTTAAGAAAATTATTGAGAATAGAATGTTGAAAAGTTATGTGTAAATGTTATATATTTAAATTATCTATAAATTAGTTATATTATTATGAGTTATAAATATGGTTTATGGATAAATTTGGCTTGAATTGATTGTTTAAATGGAATTTTGTTTTTAAAAAGGGGCAGGTATTATAAGATTATCTTCTTCTGCTTCCTTTCATTTTAAATGTGTTCTTTATTTCTCAATATCATTCTGTAATTTTTTTGTTCTTTTGTGTTTTAAATTTGAAATGAATAAATAAATAAAAAAGATCAGTTAAAAGTTCATTAGGTCATTTATTTTTGTATGTCTGCAAAACCGATGGTGTCTGAAAGTGACAGATGGGAAACTGCTTTCCTTTCACGGTTTATTTATGTGCATTTATTTGCTTTCATTAAGCGAGAGTCTTTCCTCACTGCAGAGGCTCAAATGTTTGCCTCCCAGTTTCACAAGTTCAAATCATAAAGTTAATTGGACCCAAAGCAACCAAGAGCCTTTTGGCACAAGGTATCAACTTTTAGCAACTAATGTCTCAGTATAGTACCAGACTGGCAGCACCATGTGTTCTCCTTCACGGGCAGTATTGGATATCGCAGAGCAGCATCATGATCAAAGACTCATGCATTCCTCGTGGCGTCTTTAGGCGTACAGTTCACGTAAATTTTACATGGGTCAAATGCAATGCAGTGGTGGTCCAACTCATTAATTGGACCCCCCGCAGATTCCCATTGCAGTGAAACACAGACCTCATTACCTTGGAAATCAAGATGGATATGAGCCAGGCCTCACCTTATACCTCTGCATGAAGGAGAAATTGCAAATGAAAATAAATCAGCAATGCTAAAAATATGCTGACATGATTTTGGCCATCAACAGTCAAAACAAAATATATCATCAAAAATGCTTTACGAAATTGAGAATCAAAACAGAGTGAGCGTTTGATCCCACAAGCTTTAATGTGAAAGTAGAAGGGCAGATGGTTGAGAGAACTAGAGTTGCAACTAAATTTTAATATCTGTAGTTTTATTCCATTTTATTTTTCCACACGTGTGCTGTAGCTAGAGCTTGCACTATTTGTCATAATAAAAATGTATCCCTAACTTATGTGTAAACCCTTAATGGCATTTGATATGTAAGAACAAGAAAACAATGGACAGTATTAAAGCACTGCAACATCAATAAATCAACATTTTGAGAAAGATTATAGTAAAATATTAATAATCTGGCAACCTTCAATATTTCTCTTTCACTTTGAAGTCTATGTAACATAAAGTCAAATCTTTATTTAAAAAAAAAACAGTTGAAGCAAAATGTTACCAAGCTTAAAGGTCAGATACGATTATGGCAGCAGGCGATCATATATAAATTTGTTTTTAAGTTTATGTTCATAGCTCAAGAACCACTGATCATATTTTATTTAAACTTAAGTACAGTATTTTCTGGACTATAGGTCGCACCTTTATATAAGTCGCATCTATTATGCGTCACCGCTACGCGACGTGTCAGCGCGTCATTTGCCCTGCTGAAAATGACGACCACAGAAGCATGCACAGAAGGACTTTACAAGATTAACACAGTAAAAACAATTATTTGTCTGCTGAAAATTATAGCAAACATGTGTCTTAGCTTAACCGTTCCTTAATAAATTCACGTAATGGTCAAATCTGCTGGATTTAAAAATTTTCGCTTTGAAAAAGTACAAGGAAAAACAACGAAGCTAACCGCGACACATTTACGTCTATAAAACATCAATTTTATCTCAAATAACTCCAACAGCTAACAGTTTGTAAATGTACATCTAGTGATTACTTTCTGTAAGTTTGAAAAAAAATCTGCTGTGTGTTTATGAGCTATTTGCTCAAACGTACAAGGAAAAAATCAACTAAGCTAACCGCGACACATTTACGTCTATAAAACATTGAATTTTATCTCAAACATCTCATAAAGCTAATCAATTGTAAATATCCATCTAGTGGTTACGTTCTGTAAGTTTGATCAAACTGTCCTGTAGTTCTTGACTTATTTTGCTAACAAACACTGAGCTAACAGCGAAGTAGCTAGTTCATACCTCCAGAGCAGGAGGCCGGGCTGCGACAGAGAGAATCCGACCAGAGGAGGCTCTCGTCGTACACATGAGGTGCGAACGGTTGGTGTACCCTAGCGGACAAAGGTGGTGCTGCACCCCTAACGGCCAAAAGTGGTACTGCACCATTCATGCCACAATGGAAAAACTGTCATATCTGAGCCAAAAATTGGTCTAAAAAATATGGGGAAAAAATCCATAAACAAGTCTCACCTCTCTATAAGTCGCAGGGCATGCAAATTAGGCAAAAAGGTGTGACTTATAGTCCGGAAAATATGGTAATCATTGGATGTACATCTAACTTTTGGTCACAAACTGATTAAGATGGCTGCTACAGATAATCAACCTAAGCAAATGCCAAAATGGCTATAACGTTATTTTTCACTTTATTAATTTCTTTTTTCTTTTTTTTTAAACAAATTTTAACATAAAATTTTGGCATGCCAGGGGACAAGTGATGCATCTAATACAGTGGCTGAAGGACCCGAGCTGGCGGATGACGTACCTGTCACACAGCCATATCGTCGTATACCTCCTAACCAATACCAGGAAGTACAAGAGCATATCTCTAAACTGTTGAAAAAAGGAATCATACAGGAGAGTGAAAGCGCTTACGCCTCACCAGTTGTGGTAGTCCGCAAAGGTGACGGCAGTATACGCTTATGTGTAGACTACAGGAAGCTAAATCTAAAAACTAAGAAAGACGCATTTCCATTGCCTCGTATTGATGAGAGTTTTGATGCGCTAAAAGGTGCTAAATACTTTTCCACAGTTGACCTTGCCAGTGGGTATCACCAAGTAGCCATGGATGATCGAGACAGACATAAGACGGCTTTCANAATATTTGAAGGTAGAGTGTTATTTTGTGCTTTATACATTAGTAAAAAAAATATTATATTCCACCAAATCATAAACTCATATTAACTTCAATGTATAAAACAATACACCAGATAGATGATAATAATGTGTTCTAGTTATTATCCTTAAGGCTCTTTTCTGTAAAACAAAAATAGGTTTCGTTGTAGTTTTGCACGCTGTACCCCAGATTTCAACAAAATAAATTAAATGTGGTAGTATGATTGTATTATACAGCAAAAACAAAGCTTTATCATTAAGTAAGTCCTTTACCTTAGGACTGCAATGGATTTCAATATTTTTATTTTAACGGAATGTATGTGTTGCTTCCATGACAATCTATCATCAGTGATTACACCCAAGAATTTCATTTATTTTACTCTACATATTTCAACTCCGTCGATTCTGAAAGGAACTTCAGTAGTTATCTTTTTATTACTGAAAATCATATAATTTGTTTTTTGATATTTAGTGATAACTTATTTAAATTAAACCAACTTTGTATGTTGACAAATTCCTTCTTCATCAATTCCAACATTTGCTCCAAGTTATTACCAGAATAAAATAATGTAGTGTCATCAGCAAAAAGAACACATTTAAGGATACACGAAACATCCATTAAATCATTAATATACAAAATAAACAACTTAGGACTAAGTACAGATCCCTGCGGTACACCACATGATACATCACAAAGGCTATATCTTATTTCATCTATTTGTACAAATTGTTTTCTATCCTGTAAATAACTATGTAACCACTGCAGAGCTGGTCCTCTGATGCCATATTTATCCAATTTTTCAAGTAGTATTGTGTGATCAATTGTGTCAAATATCTTTTCATATCATCCTGCAGATATTAGTTCAGATCTTTGCTATACTTATTGGCCATGTGCTGTTTTACTGACTAGTGGCATGTCAGTATTATTTAGGATCTTCCGTTAACCATTCAGGTTGGTGTGATATAGAAAAATGGGCCACAAAGTGCCTAATTAGTGGTTAAACATGTTGGCGATATAATGTGGATTTAACACAAAATTCATTTTTGTGTCAGCACTTTGGCCAACGGTGTTGTTTTAAAGTGCTTTATAAATAAAGTTGTATTGTATTGTATTGTATTGTACAAAGAAAACCTAGAAAATGACATCATACAACCTTTGTAGTTACTTCTTCCTAGCCTGATCCAAATACTTTTGGCAAATATTCTAATTAATTAATGAAGAAAAGGAAATTAAATCAAATGAAAATTGTGAAGGAATGAATAAAAAAATGTATAACTTGAAACTATAAACAGTCTCATGGTAGCTGCACATATAAATAAAACTGGCTTTAGCTTCTTCAATTTGATAGTTATGAAGCTACAGTTTGGTGTGGTAGTAGCTGAGAGACGTCTCGAACATAGACTTGGAGCAATAATGGATTCAATGATATCTTGTTTAAAAGTTTGGAATCACTCTCTGGAAACAAAATATTCCATGAATGTCTGAACAGCTCTGAATGAAAGATAACTACTGGAGACACATCCCCCACTTTTTAACGTTCGGGGTTGTTCTAGTTCATCGACTGCCACAGATAATTGGTATTAAAAATGAAAATGTCTCTAATTCAGTCAGTCGTATTGAGCATTTATTTATTTATTTTAGTTGCTCATATGTGACACGTCTAAATATCATTTTTTTTGTGTGTGTGAATGTGAAAAATCTGCCCCAGGTTCCTTTCATAGCTGATGAAAACATAGGCGTCCCAACAATTACAGGTAGTCCTCGACATACGACATTTCGGGGTTACGTTACGTATCTCATAAAAAACTTTTTTTTTGTTGAAAAATCTTATTTTATGTGTTTAAATGTTTTTGATTTTATGTGTACAGCACTTTGTTGCAGCTGTGGTTGTTTTAAATGGCTTTGTAAATAAAGTATTATTATTATAATAATTATTATTATCATTGTGATTATTGCTATTATTATTATTATTATTATTATTATTATTATTATTATTATTATTATTATTTTGAAGCTGATTCACGCAATTTCCGGCAGTTTATTATTATTATTTTTTAATTATTATTATTATTGTAGTAATTATTGTTATTATTATTATTATTATTATTATTATTGTAGTAATTATTGTTATTATTATTATTATTATTTTGAAGCCGATTTATGCAATTTCCGACCGTTTCCGGCAGTTTCCGGTTAGCTACGGATGCTACAAATGTTGTTGGAGCAAGCTGGACGGACAGACGGCTTTCGACGGACCGTGTCCGATCAGAGGTTGCTGCTTTCGGACAGAGGTGGGGACTCGAGTCACATGACTTGGACTCGAGTCAGACTCGAGTCATTAAAATCACGACTTGAGACTTGACTTGAAAAAATGCTGAAAGACTCGGACTTGACTTTGACTTGCACGCCATTGACTTGGGACTTGACTTGACTTGAAGCTGTTTACTTGAAAAGACTTGATATTTTAGTCAAGTCAAAAATTAAAACACAGGTTATAAAGTGGCCCCATTAATTAATTTCACTCATTCCGTATTAACAGTCAGGCGCAGACTGGGCATCTGTTTTTCCACACTCCGTATGTATGTGTGTGCGTAGCTGCAGCACAACCAATCAAATTAAAAGGATTTAGACATTTGAAAAAAACAAGGCAAGGCTACAGGGCTGAGGGAACTAAAGACGAAATAAGCGCTCCAATATGCTTCCGCGAGTAATTTCTTTTGGGTACATAGGTTATGAACATTCAAATAAAAAACGAACTGCAACTTGTAAAACATGCAATAAGAAAATATCGGATGGAGATTCCACGACGTCCAACTTTGTCCGGCATTTGAAGATTCACAAAGATCTGTAGGTAGCACTTTTCTTTTGTTGTGAGATAGTTGACTTTAGCTAACATCATGTTAGCATGTGTACTCCGGGCTACGTTGGTGAAACCGCTTAGCCTTCACTTGTATTCTATGATTTGTCAAAATCCCGGTCCTTGAAATGCCTCCACAGATAATATGCACCGTGTTAGCTCAGGAAGCCGGTGGATAGTGAGCGGGGTTCCAATTTAAAAACGTTTTTCATACGTTGTGTTCAGCTGCACATGTTCTATCATTTGAGATAAATACAGATTTTAAAAAGAACAAATGGTCTATTATTTACATTTTATGTATAATTGCAAATGATTTTAAAAGGGGGGGGGGGGAGAACGACTCAAAATGACTTGAAATTAAAAGTTCCTGACTTGAGACTTGACTCGACTTTTGCCTGTCTCGACTTGAGACTTGACTTGAACCGTCTTGACTTGAGACTTGACTAGGACTTGAGGGCAAAGACTTGAGACTTGACTAGGACTTGAGGTCAAAGACTTGAGACTTGACTAGGACTTTAGGTCAAAGACTTGAGACTTGACTAGGACTTGAGGTCAAAGACTTGAGACTTGACTAGGACTTTAGGTCAAAGACTTGAGACTTGACTAGGACTTGAGGTCAAAGACTTGAGACTTGACTAGGACTTTAGGTCAAAGACTTGAGACTTGACTAGGACTTGAGGTCAAAGACTTGAGACTTGACTAGGACTTGAGGTCAAAGACTTGAGACTTGACTAGGACTTTAGGTCAAAGACTTGAGACTTGACTAGGACTTGAGGTCAAAGACTTGAGACTTGACTAGGACTTTAGGTCAAAGACTTGAGACTTGACTAGGACTTTAGGTCAAAGACTTGAGACTTGACTCGGACTTGCAACATAGTGACTTGGTCCCACCTCTGCTTTCGGATACATGAGCTGGACACGCAGCAGCTGTGGAAAAGTAGCTGATTTGGACGGCGGTTTTACAACGTAAACGAATGGAGAATCGGGTTGAGGGAGGGAGGAACAAGGAAATGGCTTCACCACCAGTCAAGAGTAGGAAATTAACTCTTTTTTCCCTTCATTATGGCTCTGAAATGCATGTGTTTTTTTGATAATTATGTAGGGTACTGTGTTAGGATAGGCTAAGTGCTTGATAAAATACAGTATTGTACATATAAGGTGCAGTTTTGACGTATTTTCCGACTTAACGACAAAATTCAACTTGCAAAGTCACGTAGGAACGGAACTCGTTCGTAAGTCGGGGACTGTATACATGAAAAAAAAAGAAAGAAATATTAGTTCACCCAGCACTGTTTCTGCTGTTTCTTCATGAACAAATCCATTCCTCTTCATTAGCGGGAGAATACTCCTAGCGTGAAGTCCACTCCAGGTTTTCCTGGTTACCTACAACAGTTCACCACGCCGTTTCCCTGAGGTCTTTGCCTTAATGCCTTGGCAGGGCGCTCATCTCTTCTGAGGTTTTTGTCAACGGGACAGGTGGAGGAGTGGGAGACACCTTTGTGTTGCACATTAGCTTAGTGCTACATTAGTGTCAGTAGTTGTTAACTGGGAGTGTTGGTGTTGGAATGCATGAGAAGCAGAGTGCCATGTTTGTAGCATGTTAGCTAGCGTGACTGTATGGCACACCACTAACATAGCGCTACGTTAGTGCTTGTCACTGCCCGATCTGCGACATGGAAGTATTATTTTTAGCTCATGCGCAAATGAGCTGACGTTATGGATCGTGTAACAGATTGGGCTGTGACGGTGTTGACAGTTGTTAAACAGGGTGGTATTGGTGGGGGTTAGGATGCGTGAGAGAAGCGCAGTGTGCTCTATTCATACAAGGAGAGCTGTTGGACAGGCTGCTTCTTGTTGTGCCATGCTCTTAAAATGATTATTGAAGTACAGGTAGTCCCCGACTTACAAACGAGTTCCGTCTCTATGCCCGTGCGTAACACTAAAATCGCCGTAAGTCGTAAAATACGTCCAAACGGCACCTCATACATCAAAACGGCAGCTTATACATACAGTACTGTATTCTTACCAAGCACTTAGCCTATCCTAACACATTACCCTACATACTTATCAAAAAACATACATTTAGGAGCCATAATGAAGGAAAAAATAGTTAATTTCTTACTGGGAGCTGGTCATTTCTTGCCTGCTTGCCTGCTCCTGTAAGTTTCCACTGAGCGCTTCAGTGGAAACCCCCCACCCTCCCTCCTGTAGCTCCTCTAAGTTGTAAGTTTCAAGCTCCCCTAAGTTTTCTTTCCAGCTCCCCCTTCTCGCTGAGTTTGGGTTTCGGTACCGTATTTTCTGCTGTAAAGGCGCATAAACGGCGTAACTCGAAGCCATGCTTTTCAATAGGAGCGCGTTCGTAAAGTCGAATTGTCGTAAGTCGAGTCCGTCGTAAGTCGGGGACCACCTGTATTTACATACTGTAAACATAGATGTTCAACAACCCATTAAAATACACCAGAATGCAGGAAATGGTATCCAATTTATTCAACATTTTCTGGAGGAGGACCTTCAGACCCCTACACCAGTGTCCCCCCCCCCACACACCCATCTTACAAACACTTCTGATGCCAATGGGTTGTAAACAAGATAGATATTTAATAGTTTTCAAGGCTACATCGGCCTGATGGGTTATGTTGTGTTTATCCAACTTTTACGTAATTGGAGAAAAGGTATCTGGACTGAACCAGATGCCAACATCTTATCGTTTAAAGCTCAGGACTCCTAATCATGTGTTCAGCTACAGAAATAGAAGTCCTCTTACATATTTTATCATTTTTTTACCAGGTCCTGGATGACGACGAACCTACACCAACATATGATACCGAAGTGGGTGGAAAGCTTTCTAATCAAATGTAAACACATATGCAAAACACGTAGGTTTGATAATAATTTGGATCTGATTGCGCAACTTCAGAACCTAAAAGCATCTGTTAACATGTTAGCATCCACAACAAGTATTTTTTTAATCTATAACTACTTTTGTTAATTATATTCATAATTTTGTTATTGAGCCGTTTACATACACATGCAATCTCTCTTTTTCAACAGGTATATTCCCCGATAATATGAAAATAGCTAAGGTAGTCCCTATTTTTTAAAATGGTGATAAATGCATATTTAACAATTTCAGACCAATATCTTTGCTGCCACAATTCTCTAAAATTCTAGAAAAATTATTTGTGACCAGATTAGATACATTTCTTGATAAACATAATATTTTAAGTAACAGTCAGTATGGGTTTAGATAAAAAAAGAAAAATTCTACATCAATGGCTCTTATGGAATTAACGGAACAAATTACCACCGCTATCAAAAGCAACACTGTAAAAGTCTATTTGTTGATTAAAAAATATTTTGATGCAATCGATCACACCATTCTCCTTGATAAATTAACCAAATATGGTATTAGAGGACCAGCGTTGCAGTGGGTATGTAGCTATTTGAAAGACAGAAAACAGTTTGTACAAATTGATGATGTATGATCAAACCTCTGCAAGATCACATGTGGAGTCCCACAAGGCTCTATACTAGGATCAAAGTTGTTTGTTTTGTATGTAAATGATTTAGTGGAGGTGTCTGGACTCAAAAATGTGTTCTTTTCTGATACCATATTTTTTATTTATTTTGGTAGTGATTTGAAACAAATATCTGAGTAGTTAAAAATTGAGTTTGTTAAATTACAAACTTGGTTTAAATTAAACAAGCTATCATTAAACTTAGATAAAACAAATTATATGTTATTTTGTAATAAAAGAAAACTGTGAATTTTTCTTTTAAAATTGATGGTGTTGAAGTTAGCAGAGTAAGTGATGTGAAGTTTTTGGGTGTGGTTATTGATGACAAACTGTCGTGGAAACAGCATATTAATTCTATTAAAAATAAGTTATCCAGATCTACTGCAGTATTGTATAAAGTAAAGGGCTTGTTGAATGATAAAGCTCTATATCTGCGGTATAATACAATTTGTGTTCCACATTTAATTTATTGTGTTGAAGTTTGGGGAAAAGCGTGCAAAACTATAACAAAGCCTATTTTTATTTTACAAATGAGCTGTGAGAATTGTTACAAGGAAGTCCTACTGTCATCCATCAAATATATTATTTCACCAACTCAAATTACTAAAGTTTTATGATTTAGTGGACCATAATATTTTATTAGTAATGTATAGAGCTCATAATAACAGACTACCTTTGAACGTCCAAATGCATTTTGTTTTTGCAAAACTTCAGTACAAAACTAATTTAAAGGGACGGTCTATTTCACTACAAGGAGTTGATTTGTGGAACGTTTTGGGAAATGATGTTAAAAATGCAAAATCAGTGCTTATGTTAAAAAAAAAAGATCAAAACTAAATTGCTAACAAAATATTAAAATTTTCTGTTAAATGTTTAATGTACTAGAAATTTGTAGATTGTGATGATTTACTGTTTTGCTCTGTTACTCATAGATAATTGTTGTTTGAATTGATTGAACTTGTTTTGTTTTTGAAAAAAAAGAAGTGGCAGATAAAATGAGATTTCTTCTTCTTTCTGCCACCTTTCATTTTATGTTTTCTTTTCGTATAATAAGTGAAATGGCTTTTCTTTTTCTTTTGGTATTTTAAATGTAAAATGAATAAAATAAATAAAAGAAAAATAAATAAAATATCATGATAGATATAGGTTCTGAACCAAATGAGTCCACCTCTGATACGAGTATCATAAATGGGTCAAAACCGTATCCATGTCAGATGATAACCAAATCTGTGTCGGATGATGTGTCCTAGAACGGATCCGGGCCGGATGATGTGTCCTAGAATGGATACGGGCCGGATGATGTGTCCTAGAACGGATCTGGGCCGGATGATGTGTCCTAGAACGGATCTGGCCGGATGATGTGTCCTAGAACGGATCCGGGCCGGATGATGTGTCCTAGAACAGATCCGGGCCGGATGATGTGTCATAGAACGGATCTGGGCCGGATGATGTGTCCTAGAACGGATCCGGGCCGGATGATGTGTCCTAGAACGGATCCGGGCCGGATGATGTGTCCTAGAACGGATCCGGGCCGGATGATGTGTCCTAGAACGGATCCGGGCCGGATGATGTGTCCTAGAACGGATCCGGGCCGGATGATGTGTCCTAGAACGGATCCGGGCCGGATGATGTGTCCTAGAACGGATCTGGGCCGGATGATGTGTCATAGAACGGATCTGGGCCGGATGATGTGTCCTAGAATGGATCCGGGCCGGATGATGTGTCCTAGAATGGATCCGGGCCGGATGATGTGTCATAGAACGTATCTGGGCCGGATGATGTGTCCTAGAGCGGATCCTGGTCGGAAAATGTGTCCGAGAAAGGATCCTGGTCGGATGATGTGTCCTAGAATGGACCCGGGCCGGATGATGTGTCCTAGAACGGATACTGGTCGGATGATGTGTCCTAGAACGGATCCGGGCCTGATGATGTGTCATAGTACTGATCTGGGCCGGATGATGTGTCCTAGAATTGAACCGGGCCGGATGATGTGTCCTAGAACGGATCTGGGCCAGATTATGTGTCCTAGAATGGATCTGGGCCGGATGATGTGTCATAGAACGGATCCTGGTCAGATAATGTGTCCTAGAACGGATCCGGGCCGGATGATGTGTCCTAGAACGGATCCGGGCCGGATGATGTGTCCTAGAACGGATCCGGGCCGGATGATGTGTCATAGAACGGATCCGGGCCGGATGATGTGTCCTAGAACGGATCCGGGCCGGATGATGTGTCCTAGAACGGATCCGGGCCGGATGATGTGTCCTAGAACGGATCCGGGCCGGATGATGTGTCATAGAACGGATCCGGGCCGGATGATGTGTCCTAGAACGGATCCGGGCCGGATGATGTGTCATAGAACGGATCCGGGCCGGATGATGTGTCCTAGAACGGATCCGGGCCGGATGATGTGTCCTAGAACGGATCCGGGCCGGATGATGTGTCCTAGAACGGATCCGGGCCGGATGATGTGTCATAGAACGGATCCGGGCCGGATGATGTGTCCTAGAACGGATCCGGGCCGGATGATGTGTCCTAGAACGGATCCGGGCCGGATGATGTGTCATAGAACGGATCCTGGTCGGATGATGTGTCCTAGAACGGATCCTGGTCGGATGATGTGTCCTAGAACGGATCCTGGTCGGATGATGTGTCCTAGAACGGATCCGGGCCGGATGATGTGTCCTAGAACGGATCCGGGCCGGATGATGTGTCCTAGAACGGATCCGGGCCGGATGATGTGTCCTAGAACGGATCTGGGCCGGATGATGTATCATAGAACGGATCTGGGCCGGATGATGTGTCCTAGAAAGGATCCGGGCCGGATGATGTGTCATAGAACGGATCTGGGCTGGATGATGTGTCCTAGAACGGATCCGGGCCGGATGATGTGTCCTAGAACGGATCCGGGCCAGATGATGTGTCCTAGAACGGATCTGGGCCGGATGATGTGTCCTAGAATGGATCCGGGCCGGATGGTATGTCCTAGAACGGATCCGGGCCGGATGATGTGTCCTAGAACGGATCCGGGCCAGATGATGTGTCCTAGAACGGATCTGGGCCGGATGATGTGTCCTAGAATGGATCCGGGCCGGATGGTATGTCCTAGAACGGATCTGGGCCAGATGATGTGTCCTAGAACGGATCCGGGCCGGATGATGTGTCCTAGAACGGATCTGGGCCGGATGATGTGTCCTAGAACGGATCTGGGCTGGATGTGGCACTTAATGAGTGGATCCGGATAGGGTCCGGGCCAGATCTGATCTGGATCTGTGATCCTTACCTGTTCCGCATCCATTCCGGTATGCAAGTGGACTCCGATCCGGGTCTGTTTTGAGCATTAATTCTGGAGCCTACGCTAGATCCGGAACGGATCTGGTCCAGAGTCCGCTTGCTATCTAAGCAAATTTACATATGTACACACACAGCGCACTGAGTGTGAGGTCACGTCTTTCGGGTTGCTTCAGGGTGTTAAACTGGACACACTGGAGTCTGGTGGTGGTTGCATTTAAATATTTTTTAACAACTCAAAAATATCGGATATGAGGAAACAATTGGAATGTGGCGTTAGTCACACCACCCTGTCGATACGGCCACTTGGCA
>JBBPBX010003660.1:56694-81199 GCA_038048925.1 Garcialebias charrua
TTATAAACCATAACACAAAAAATATTATACAGTTAAAATAAAATGAAAGGCAGCAGAAGAAGAATTAATCTTATAATAACTTTCCCTTTTTTACCCTTACTGTATTTTTACCAAACAAAAACAAAAAAAACAAGACAAGCAACAACATCATTGAGTTAAGACAACATCAATTAAATAACAACATCATCGACTCAAACAATATTAACTTTAGTGGATTCAATTTGGAGTTTTTTTGTATTCTGTCAAATAACTCTTTTAACATTCTCTTAATTATGTATTGAGATCTGGCATTTTTAAACTTATCCTCTAGACCATTCCATAATCCTATCTCCTGGATTACAATAGGCCATTCTTTTAAACTAGTGCTAAAATAAGGCTTCACAAATATTTCATTTCACTCACAAGACTCAATCATGAGTGGACAATCTACGGTTTCCCCTTTTCCACTGAATATCATGTACTTTGTTTTATCTACCAGTAAGTTCAATGATAATTTATTCATCTTAAACCAATTTTGTATTTTTACAAATTCCGTCTTCACAAACTCAAAAATCTGATCCTTATCATTTCCCGAACAAAAAAATGTTGTATCATCATTTCTCAACCGTGTGAAGCAGCAGCTCTGGGTTTTTTAAGCTGAGGTCATGTTTGCAAGGGGATCAAACAGACTTTTATCTGTAAAAGGCCATTTTGGCCTGGATTTCAAACGGAGTAACGGGGATTACATTCCCTCTGATCCGCCTCACTGTTCGCCGTGTCTGATTCAGATTCACGAGGAAAGGCCAAAACTGCTTTTGTTCTCTCCGTACATAAATAAAACTCTTGTCTAGAAAAAATAATCTTTTGTTCTATTGAACTTTTAGTTGATTTTTTATCAGATTAAGTGGGATAAATCTTACCTTTTTGAAAATTTCCCAACCTAGACAAGAGTGGGGTTCAAACTTTTTGACACGTGCTAAAATCTTAGATATAAAAATATGTCTTTCAAATTTTTTAATTGTTCACTTTAAACTCTTGACAACAATAAAAACGACAGAAATTGCACTTTCCCGCAAAAATGCAGTGTAAACGCTAACCGCAGAAGAACTTGCTGAAATTAGCTAATATGCTGAAATGTAGCCGAAATAGAAGCACAAGCCTAAATTGGCAGGAGAAAGAAAGTACACAAATTTGCTGAATTATGTTTAAATAAGCACAAACATTAGCTACAGCACGCTGAAATTAGCTAAATATAGCTGAAAATAGCCAAAAAAGGCAGATACAAGCTTAAGCTACCAGTGCAAGGAGCTGAAATGACGCCCCTAAAAAAGTGGAATTAGCTGAAAAAGCTAAAATTAATATTAAAAGAGCTAAATAGTACATTCTGCATTGTTTTGGCACTGAAAAACAGCAAGAAAATTTCCCAATTCAATGTAAAAGTATACTTTTTATTAGGAGAATTGAAGCCTAGCATTGCTTAAAGAAATGCTTATCACCCTTGGCCACATTAAGAATATTTATAGGAACAATCTCAAGTGAAACGAGATGTCACATGAAGTAAAAACCTGGAAAACTAGCTGAACTGTAGCCATTGCAGATAATCCCAGCTACACAAACTGTAGTTAAATACCTGTAAAATTGACAGATGTATCCATTTTTCCATTTCTAGGTTTAGATAAGTGTGGCAGCCATCTTGAAAATGTTTTGACTCCAGAAGTTAATAGTTGTAGATGTATATCCATTTATTCTGAAATTTTCAAAAAAGGCATACACAAGCAAAAACCTCATTGTCGCCTTCACCTTTCAGCAACTGATCTTTTCGTGATTATTGATCTCTGTAGAGATTTAGACAGATTTCAATGCCAAAAAACCTTAAGAGGTGTATGCCCAGCCTGAAGACTGTAAATGATGCACGTTCCAGGAGGTTTCCAAGAATCAAATCAAAACGTGAAGTATGGATGATGGTGTACCCACCACAAAAACAAAGGATGTTGAGTTCCAAGGGGTTCGGATGATCAGAGGAACAGAAGTTTGTAGATTCAGCACCTGTGAAAGGGCAGATTGTCCCAAAGAGCACATAAACCCCTGAAGCATCAACTTTGATCCCAAAATGTAGAAGTGTGTGTGTGATGATTTAGTGTCAAGACTTTTCTCATAGCTGCTACAAAGGGAGTGGAATTGAATTCCTTAGAGGGAGCCCTGTGAAGGACTTGCAACCTATCCAGGGTGTACCTCATCTCACACATACAGTGACTGCTGAGCATGGGCATCAGCAACCCCCACAACCCAGATAATAAGTAGGTGAAGATTGAGGATAGATAGATGGATGCATTATTAAGACAGATTTTTCTTTCTTTGTTGTGACTTTCCTGTCAAGATTGTTGTAGGAATGCTGCAAGTCTTCGTACGGGATGATGACCCCTCGCAATGGAAAAGTAAAGTGCTACATGTTGTCATCAGTGTACTGTATGTTCCCATGCAATGGTAAAATTAATTGTCTGCATTTAACCCATCACACCTGAGATACACCCAGGTAGAGCAATTAGGGATTGGGTGTCTTGCTCAGGGACACCACAGCATGTGGGAATGGCGGGGAGTTGAACCGCAACTTTCCGGTCCCATGTCAGCTGCTCTGTCTCTACCCCATCTCGGCCCCAATGTAGGTAGCTAGTTGGAATGTGGACAGTGTTTATATGGTTTTGAGGAAGTCTTTATGTACAAATTAAAAAATACTCTGAGCCCAGGTACCCCTAATAGATCCACAATGATTTTGAATAAGCATACTATTTCTTGCATGTTGGTTCATCATAATATTGGCAGCTTATTGGGGTCCCGGCTGTATTGCAGCATATATGTATGTATGTAATGAGGGTTTAACATGTACCAGTGCCACATGGTTGTCATAATCTTGGTAGTAATCATCACACTGGCCTCCTGCTTAGGCTACAGTCATCATTTTGACAAGGACAGCAAAACAACCTTCTAAGCATTTGATTTTCAAAGGCTAAATTTGTTTGGCGTGGTGGGATCTTCTACTGCGTAGCAACGTCTGAATAGGGTCCAGTGCAGTAGGTGCCTTAGTGATGCATAAAATACTAAAGAAAAATAATATTTTGGCGAGTACTCAAGAGTACAGCACCATCAAACAGAACCCAGTGTACTGAAACCAACAAGATACTATGGAGGCAGAGGTAAAAAGGTAAGAAGGTTTATTGACAGAGGAGCCAAGGACTGGAGGTTCTGTGGGAACAGTGGTGGGTGAGTTCAATCCAAACGAGATGAAAATGTTACTTACTTGTCCGTTCTGATTCCAGACTTGGGAGATAACTTATAGGACTCTGTGCTCTGGTAAGACTCTCCAGGGATGTTTGATGATTAGGTGCTGAGTTGGAGAGTAGGCAGGCCAAGCAGAGAAGGCTGAGTAGAGGTTACCTTGTTGGTTTGGTTCTTGCAGATATGGACATGTTCCCAACAGGAGGGGATACCCAGGACAAAACGAGGAACAATAATCCACGAAAGCCCATAAGGCAAACAATGGGTACATGCATCCATCTTTTTTCTTTCTACTGTTCTAAGAAGCAAAACGTTCTCAACAAAGATGAAGCCTTGTCAGTCAATCACTCGAAGGCAACCAATGGTCGTCCTAGTTTCACTCATCTTTATGTAGAGGTGTAATCGGCTGTCATGGAAGACAGGCCAAGGAACAACCAGCATCACCTACTTGCAGCACCTGCAGTACCAGGAATGGGCGACAGAGGGAGCCAAAACCACAAAATCCTAACTTTCACACCATTTTTTTTAAAAATTGTCCACGATATAGCCATGCTGCAGTTGGTGATAAAGAACATAGCAAGGTCATCATGTAGTGGGAATAGAGTGGGGGAGGGGCACAGACATAAAATTCACAAATAGTCTAATAAATAGTTAATGTTTACATGTAAAAGTTTTAAATCAGCCTACATTATACTTCCATGGCCAGGCTTTGTTTCAACATTTAAAGTGGGTTTGATCAATAATTCTCCAGGCTTTGCTCTTCTAAATGTTCTTTTTGTTGTTCATTGGTTATTTCTTCAAGTATTTTTCGGTTAAGTCATTATAATGGAAACTTTTCATGAGAATGATTATTCCTAATTGCTTTTTAGCACCCTTAATGTTGACTTTTGACTTAAACGAGTTTAAATAACTTAACGTAGTTAAAAGTATTAAACAGTTTTTATTCATATGTTAATGTGAGGGCACAATTTATTTTGGTAATTCTTGAAACTAAATAAAAAATGTAGGTAAAGTACAAAACAAAAAAAAATTACATTGCCATTTTATTTCCAAACTCTATACAGTCGTCTTAGCATTAACATACCATATCTGCTTGTGGTATAATTAGAGCCCTTTTAATTATAAAAAAAAAAAAATCCCATCTTCTTTACACATATGTGTTATATTAATAATATCTCAATGTATAATTTTTAAACCAGTTAAGAAATGTTTGTATATGGTTTGCATGTATTAATAGTTATCACCTTCTGCTAAAATCATCAAACGAGGGGAATAAAACATAAACCTGTTGATTAAATAAACTCCTTGAAAAGTTTTGTCAAATTAAAATTTAATTAACTTAATATTTTAACTCTGAAGTGTGAATTAATCCGTTTTTATGCTGGACTAAAAAGCTGTTAATAGCAAATTAGTAAAAAATAATAATAATAAATTCTTCCAAAACCATAATGCAGCCTAAATTCAAAGGAATCTCTCATTGTTACACAATATTTCTAATAACTTGCAGCAACCGTGTTCTTCAGTCTGTTCAAGTATTTTCATTAAGTTTATTTTTTACCAAACTAACTCTTTTTTGTAATCTCTACCGATTTTGCTCTCAAGGTTCTAAAAAAGAACGAGGAACAATGGTTTCTTTGTTCCCTCCGTATAAAAACTGCCTCGCAGCTCATGCCCGTATGATTCTCGTAGAGAATGAACTTCATCTAAAGTTCATCTCTGCCTCATTGCCTTCTTGATTTAATTCTTGTAGAATTTCATCAAGAGGAAATATGATGAATAAACAAATGGAAGAATGCATAAATACTCTGGGGATTTTATTTTATTTTTTACAAAATAAATTCATGAATAAAATTAAAAACACAAAGTTTAGTTGACTGCAAGTTTTCGAAAGAACACAGTGGGTAAAAAAAAGTGAAACTATGAAAATGGTAAATTATTCCTGCATTGAAAACACAAAGTTGTAAAATTTCTGTTTAGTCAAAAACTCATTAAAGACTTCAAACAATTAAATGCAAAATAACTATCGCAAACCATCCAAAATGTGTTTGGTCCTGGCAGGGCTTTTGTTAGGACATTTTCATCAATGTGCATAATAAAATGTAATGGGTCGACAACAGTTACCGTATTTTTACGGTCTATAAGTCGCACCCTTTTGACGAATTTGCATGCCCTGCGACTTAGAGAGGTGAGACTTGTTTATGGATTTTTTCCCATATTTTTAGACCAATATTTGGCTCAGATATGACCGTTTTTCATTTTGGCAAAAACTGGTGCAGTACCACTTTTGTCCGCTAGGGTCGACCTCATGTGTCCGACGGCAGCCTCCTCTGGTTGGACTCACTCTGTCGCTGCCCGGCCTCCTGCTCTGGAGATATAAACTACTAAAGCACAGCACAGATGTTGTTGAAACTTACAGAAAGTAATTACTGGGTGGACATTTACAAACTGTTAGCTGTAGATGTTTGAGAAAAAATTTGATGTTTTAGCAAAGTAGATGTTTAGCGGTTAGCTTGTAGCTCCGTGTTTTTAATGGGTACTATTTTGCAAAATAGCTCAAACCACACAGCAGATTTTCTTTAAACTTACAGAAAGTAATTACTGGGTGGACATTTACAAACTGTTAGCTGCAGGAGATTTTTAGAGCTAAAATTCGATATTTTAGCATTGTTGTTTGTTAGCGGTTAGCTACCGTAAACAGATGCTATTTAGATAATTAACTCATGATCTACAGGACAGATTTTCTTTAAACTTACAGAAAGTAATCACTTGGTGGTCATTTACAAACTGTTAGCTGTAGGAGATGTTTGAGCTAAAATTCGATTTATTTATAATTTATTTTTGCAGCGCACGCGACAGTTTGGAAAAAGTCAAAGCGAAACAATTTAAATCCAGCAGATTTGACCATTACGTGAATTTATTAAGGAACAGTTAAGCTCAGGAACCCTTGTGCTATAATGTCAGCTAATAAATATATATTTTAAAGTATTTATTTAGCTAAATTTTAAAGAAATAAAGCCGTCTCACCCGTGCGCGTGCACGTAGCGAAACTTCTTTTTAAATCCAGCTGATTTGACAATTGCGTTCATTTATTAAGGAAAAGTTCAGCTAAGACACATCTTTGCTATAATTTCCAGCAAACAAATAACTGTTTTTACTGTGTTAATCTTGTAAAGTTCTTCAGCGCATGCTTCTGTGGCCGCCATTTTCAGCAGGGTAAATGACGCTCTTATGCGTCACGTAGCGGTGATGCATAATAGATGCGACTTAAATAGAGGTGCAATATGTTTATGGATTTTCCCAATTTATTGCTAATAATTGGACAATGCGACTTATAGAAAGGTGCGAGTTATCAGGCGGAAATACGGTATGCGCATGAACAAACCTCTGTATCAAGGTCACAGTGGATTATTATTGTGGTGATAGCATATAATCATATCAGTTTCACATTTTAAAGTTTGCAGATGACATTGTCATCCTGTCTCTTCTGAGCAGTGATGACCCAGACCCTGGACCTGTGGTCGGGGACTTCACTGAAGGGTGTGAGTCTTCCTTTTTAAAGTTAAACGTTTAATACAAATAAGATGGTCATTAATTTTAGAAAAGTCTCTACAGTTGCCACTCCTGTGGTCAATAACAGTGAAGCTGTTGAGGTGGTGCATCAATATAAATATCTGGTGTAGCCCATTGAACTGTACTATACAGTATTAACTAAATTATTAAACTAAGTTCATGGTAATATATATTTTTTTAAAACACTAAGTAGTAAAAGTGGAATACATATGAAACTATTATGTTATTTAAAAATTTATCATTTAAAAAACAGTTCATATTTGGTCAGGTAAATCTAGTTTAAGCAGACTGAAACAGGCCGTTTATGTTTTACCATGTTCTTTGAATGTCACATAAGTTTGTTTGAGGAGTGCATGGACGCCAGGTGGAAGACTCACAACCCACTCCTTGAGTTTTACTAAGTGTCAATCTTGTTCAGTTTTGTTTTGTATTGGATTAAACATTTTATGTTGCCCAGTCAGATGGGAGTGGGCGGGATTAATGGTACGCTGCATGAAATGTGGCGCACAGAGACACAGACGTGGGACAATGACGGAGTAAAGCTATCCATTACAACGGTTAATGCAGAGTTGCCAACTGTAATGGACTTTAAAAAGCACATTCGTTCAACCTTTATTTTTGCAGGTTAATCCCATTGAGCCTCTGGGACTCATTTACAAGAGAGACCTAAATTTAACAAAGAGTGATGCCAACAGTGGACAACAATAGCAGACATAAATCATGTGTACAAATTGAGAATAACAAGTGAAAATAAAATGGTATTTAAAAGCAAATGTAACCAAAAAAAAGAACATGTTGTAAGGCGATGTAGAAAACTAAAAACAGGAACGTTGCTTTGGTTCTTGTCAGGAACTTATCAGAAGTTTGAAGCCACTCGGAGAGGTCAAGGTCGAGAGCTTCAGATCTTTTTGCAAGATATTCCAGAAAACGGGAGCAGAGTAGGAGAAGAACCTTTTTGTTTAGTTCAGTCCTCACTGAGGGAACACTGCAGGTAATCATGTCCTGAGAGCGCATGTGGTGGGTCGATGTGAAAGGTAAATACCTTTTTGTATGTTTTACGCTGCTTCAGAGTGATGCAGTCTGCTGGATCCCATAGATAGAGAACTTTACTAATTGGCTTTTCTATGCATGTGAATGTTCCTGTAAAGTACCCCGAGACAACTTTATCGTGATTTGGTGCTATTTAAATTAATTGAATAAAAACCATACTAAGTGTAGCTAGCATTTTAGCATGCTAGCGCGATATAGCAGCTTAGCTTATTGTATATTGAAATGCAAATCCAAATATTAGTGGCTGTTTAAGCTCTTAATGACTCCACATGAGAAGCCAGTAGGGGTGCAAATCTGTCAGTGTCTGGAGAATCGATTCGATTTCAATTTTTGGTGTCACGATTCGATTCAAAATCGATTTTTCGATTCAGAAATGATTTTTTTGGGTCATGGGTAGAGCATAGTAGCAATGGTAAGGGTCAGTGGTGGGCCTCCGACCGCTAGAGAGCGCTAATGCGCTAATCCGCTTATAGCGTAACTAAATGATCTGTTAGCTTTACAGCGGATTAACTAACTTTTATAATTCATACGCGGATTTGCGCTATTTTTATTTAAAATGCAGTACCGCTAATAACTAATTATCTATCAGTAAAACCGAAAAAACTTATTTACAAGCCCGGACGACTGCTAACAGACCATATCCTGTCAGCGCCGGATGTGGTCCGTGACAAAAAAGCGTCCCCTCAGTCTCTTTACTAGAGCGAGCGCTCTCAGTTAGCAGCCAGTGTGTTACTCTGCAGCCTTATTGCTTGTTTTCGAAGAGTCAGACGAAGAGTTTTTAACATGGAGGGTGAACTTATGGATGTTTCTCAGCGGCCTACGCGACGCGTCTGGATTTTTAAAAGTATTTCTCCACTGCCCTCTTCAAAATGGCGGCCGCGACGGCCACAGAAGATAAGGACTTTCCATGAAAACACGGTAAAAACAATTATTTCTTTGCTGAGAAAAAATATATTTCTTATCTGACTTTATAGCACAAGGTTTTTCTGAGCTTAACCGGTTCAAATGGTCAAATCTGCTGGATTAAAAAAATTATTTCGCCAGTTGCCCTCTTCAAAATGGCGGTTAGCGTGTTAGCATTAGCGTCCGCTAGCATTGGTAATACATAAGTGCTTTTGAAATTGTAGACCTAAATAAATCAATAAGTGCTTTAGAAATAGCGGAACTAATTTTTGGATTAGCGTTGCCCAAAACTGGTAAGGGTGTATTCCAATAACTGGGGCCCAGTGCTGGGCAGCGCTAATCCAAAAATTAGTTCCACTATATCTAAAGCACTTATTAATTTATTTAGGTCCGCAATTTCAAAAGCGCTTATGTATTAGCAATGCTAGCGGAAGCTAATGCTAACACGCTAACCGCCATTTTGAACAGGGCAAATGGCGAACTACTTTTTTTAATCCAGCAGATTTGACCATTTCGTGAACCGGTTAAGCTCAGAAAAACCTTGTGCTATAAAGTCAGCTAAGAAATATATTTTTTCTCAGCAAAGAAATAATTGTTTTTACCGTGTTTTCTTGGAAAGTCCTTAGCTTCTGTGGCCGTCGCGGCCGCCATTTTGAAGAGGGCAAATGGCGAACTACTTTTTTAAATCCAGCAGATTTGACCATTTCGTGAACCGGTTAAGCTCAGAAAAACCTTGTGCTATAAAGTCAGCTAAGAAATATATTTTTTCTCAGCAAAGAAATAATTGTTTTTACCGTGTTTTCTTGGAAAGTCCTTAGCTTCTGTGGCCGCCGCCATTTTGAAGAGGGCAAATGGCGAACTACTTTTTTAAATCCAGACGCGTCGCGTAGGCCGCTGAGAAACATCCATAAGTTCACCCTCCATGTTAAAAACTCTTCGTCTGACTCTTCGAAAACAAGCAATAAGGCTGCAGAGTAACACACTGGCTGCTAACTGCGCTCTCTCTAGCCAAGAGACTGAGGGGGATGCTTTTTTGTCACGGACCACATCCGGCGCTGACAGGATATGGTCTGTTAGCAGTCGTCCGGTTGATTTAAGAGCCCGTAAATAAGTTTTTTCGTTTTTACTGATAGATAATTAGTTATTAGCGGTACTGCATTTTAAATAAAAATAGCGCAAATCCGCTTATGAATTATAAAAGTTAGTTAATCCGCGGTAAAGCTAACAAATTGTTTAGGTCCGCTATAAGCGGATTAGCGCTTTAGCGCTCCCTGGCGGTCTGGCGCCCACCTTTGCTGGGGCCCATACACACCCGTTTGGCTTGGTCACTGAGAATTCAAAACCGCAATTGCAATCCTGGCCTCATCCTGTATTACAACTGTTATTGTGAAAATGTCATGAAACAAGCTTAGGACATAATTTATACCAATGCTGACATTTAATTTATAGGAATCTGATGAAACAATCCGTTGTACATGTATTGATGTAATTTTATGATTCTGTTAAATAAATGGCCGCATCTTCTGGTGGGTCAACTATAATTAACGTTTCATGTCATTTACATCGCATCTGGTCACACAAGATTTATTGTTTGAATCCAAAAAAAGAAGAGAACCCGTGATTAATTAATGATAAGAGTGTGTCAGGATAACTCCTGCTCATCTTACATACTAGTGGACTCTAACTGTCCTACTACAGTTGTCATAAAGTCTAATAGGTTTTGGATGGTCTAGTAGGGTCACCATCCAATGTGAAGGTCGTCTTGGATAAATCACATGAGATCATAAAATGTAAAAAATTGAGCATATTATCACTGCAGTGGTCTTGTTCACTAATTCCACCAAAAAACCATTTGTAGCGTTTTCTTATAAACAGTAGAGTTTAATCTAGCAACTGTTGACTTTAATTTAAATCAGAACTGTGGTATTTACCCAGATATTGGATAGCCAGTCTTTTTTTTTTCCTTTTCCATGTTCAAGAACACCCTTCTTGAACTCTTTTTTTAATCAATAAATAAATCATGTTAGAGCCCACATTTTAAAAGATAGATGAATGTGGTTCTATCTCGCTCAAGCTTTAGTGTCTCATCTGAACTGGTTCATTAAAGCAATGCATGTGTTTTTACTACAATGTTGAAAGAAGAAGAAAGAAAATAATAGAAAAAAGGATTTAGACTCCCAATAGTTGGGGTATTATTCAGATTGTATGATTTTTTTTAAACATGCGTATCAATATTAAATAATTCACGTTTTAGGTTTACAACTATTCAAGCCTAAAGTACTTTGCAACAATCACAATCGTTACACAATGGACTGGACAACAGGTGAATCATTCAAGCACACCGCTTTTGTTCCTGAGTATAAACCCATGTACATCTTGTGCTTTCTGAATATTTATACTGTATGTGCATATCTATTTGCAGGTTACATGTACTGCCTGAGGTTCAGTGTAATATCGGAGTCACACCATTGGGCAGGGTTTTGTTCTCGTCTGCCATAACTTCATGCTGTCAAAACAAACATGCCACATTTAAGTTTTTACAGTACACTAGTTTAACCGTTACATTTCCTCTGTTCCCAACAGATGATAGACTGCACAAACCCCAGTGTATGAGATTTCATGTGCCGTCTGCTTCAGTGCAATTAACAGAAAGCAGAAATGCCATATACTGTAAACCACTTTTTGTGAAGGTTGATGCTCTTTGTCACTCTTCCCATCACTACTGTCAAGGTTTTGAGGAAAGATTCATTCAAGCTTTATTTAGACAGATAAGTCACATTGAGCCTCGAAAACTCATTTACAAGTGAGATCTGCTTAGACAGACAAAAAGTAATGACATTAGACACATTAGGAAATGGAGGTGAAAAAATTCCCATTAAAATCTTTCTTCTTGCCTAAGGAAAAAAATTAAATAAAAAAAAAACACGTCGCACAAATAAGCACATAGTGACGTAGACATTCTGCAGAGGGGGGAGACGCCGAGAACGATGAGCAATGTTCATAGAAGCTCTCGAGGGAGTTCTGATGAGGATTGGATAATCAGCCAGCTCCCTCCGATGAGATCCGTAAACATTCTCGAGGGATGTCGGAGAATGGCCAAGGTCAACGCTAATGAGAATCCAAGAGTCCTGAAATGATGACTGAATGTTTATTCAGCATGTTCACTCTGGTTGACGGTGGAGTTCCCCAATGAGTGGGGGTGAGCGTCAGATTACATGTCCTCCAGGTGTATTCAGATAAGGTGGCCTTCAAGGTCAGCCGGGGAAGCCAGATTCAGATAAACACACAGTTGTTTTGGGTACAGGCAGAACATAATGACATCTACCTTGAGTCTGTATTGGTCCAAAAACAGGGAACACAGTCCTAAACAAACTAAACACAAAGAACCCAAAAAAGTGTTTTAATAACTATTGATACTTTTGTTTGATAGGAAAAAAAAAAATGAGATGGACGAGAAGTGACAGAGATGATCCTTTGAGGAAAATTTGGATTGATGGTGCAAACTTTAGGGAAGCAATCCTGTGATTGGAAGGTCACCGGTTTGAATACCCCTGACCATAACATCAAAATGTGGGAGGGAAAAATGAAACTCGTACATCTACCTCCACCCAGCCATGCTCCAAGGATAGAAGCCCCCATCTCCGTAAAGGGAGCCGTGGAAGTTTGGTTGTCTGTGGTTGTCAGGAAGGGCATCCAGCTTAAAACAATAGCCAAATCTTCAATCAATCAATCAATCAATCAATCAATCAATCTTTATTTATAGAGCCCTTTTCAGCAGCCAGAAGGTGCACAAAGTGCTGAACAATACAGAAGTAAAAAAACAAACAAACAAACAAAAAAAAAACAGCCAGTTAAAAATTAAAAACAATTAAGACATAACAAGAATGTCAAAGAACTACCGGTACTAGGTATTAAAAGCCTGCCTGAATAAAAAGGTTTTAAGATTAGATAAAAAAAAAACTCCATATGAGTGATGGAGCACAAGTCCAGAGGCAGAAGTTCCAGAGTCTAGGTGCAACAACAGAAAAGGTCACCCCATCGTTTGTAGTTGTTGGACTTTGGAACAGACAGGAGAAATGTATTCGATGATCTCAGTGTTCTCCTATATTCACGGACAGCTACAAGATCAGTCAAATATAGTGGGGCAAGACCATTCAGAGCTTTAAAAGTGAATAATACATGTTTTTATTTAATTATAAAATCGACTGGAAGCCAATGGAGAGAAAATAAATGTGTTCACGTCTTTGAGTGAGTTTTCTCACTGAGGAATGGAGCAGCCAGAAAAGAAATACAATGATCCAAGCAGAACGTTTTTAAAATGGTCTTGAATCACAAATTCTAACAAATTATTTGAATGAAACTAAATATACAGTATTTTCATAAAAATGCACCACTCATTCAAGATGCGTGTTCAGTTTTGATTTATTTGTTTATTTTTCATTTTCATTCATCCTTTATTTATCCAGGCACAGGTAGTCCCCGACTTACGAACGAGTTCCGTTCCTACGCGCCGTCGTAACTCGAAAATCGTCGTAAGTCGGAAAACACGTCCAAACGGCACCTCGTACGTACAGTACTGTATTTTACCAAGCACTTAGCCTATCCTAACACATTACTCTACATATTTATCAAAAAACACATACATTTAGGAGCCATGATGAAGGAAAAGAGTTAATAACCTACTGGTATGCTGGTCAATTCTTCCTCCGTCTGTTAGCATGTTAGCTCGTTGCACCTCCGAGCTCTGCAGCTTCCAGCTGCTTCACGCGGTCCACAGCGTTTACAGCAAGGTCTGTTAGCATGTTAGCTCTTGCTCCTCCGGTCCAGCTCCATAGTTTGCAGCCAGCTACAACGTGCAGACTGAGTGAGTAAAACTTTAGCTAACAGCTAGCCAACTTTTCATCATAACATGTCCGCTGTGTGGAAGTATTTTACACTAAACACTACAAGACAGCAACATGCAATGTCTGCAGAGCCATAGCGCCACATTAAACCACGGTCTTCTTGTTTCTAACCTTGCTCTCGACGGAGGCAGTCGCAACCTCTTCCCTCTCCTGTCCTTCCCCCCCCCCCATGCTGCTGGCAGCTCCACAGCTGAGCACCTCGAACGCAAATTAAGATGGATTGGAGGTTTGGGCATTCGATTCTACAAACAAGATCTCTACAGAAGAAGGCACAAGGAGAGCCTTTCCACCCTCACAGAGTGACGGAGGATACGCCATGGATTCCGCCATGGATTCCGTGGATTTCTGGGTGTGCTCTGTGGAGGTGAAGAAATCTTGGATTATATTGGATTATGATGGCAGCGCTTTGCTTTTTTGGCGTTTGTGGAGCACTGGTCTATCGCAAAAGGGGGAGACTTCAGCAGGACTTAACTGCCTGGAGCACCCGACGTCTGGTCTGCGCCGTGACCTCGAGAAATCAGCTGTTTGTGAGCTTATCCAGAGGGTGAAACAGATCACCCACGGATTTGGACTCTGGACGTTGTGGTCAACATCAGAAATCAGCGCGAGCTTATCCAGAGAGTGAACAGATCACCCTCGGATTGGGACTCTGGTCAGCTGTGGTCAACATCTGAGGTCAGAGCTTGGATCAGTGGAAAAAGTCCCGAATTGGATTGGAGTAGAATCGCCCCTACAGACTGAAGGCCACAGAAAATACAATGTGTGCCTGATGTGAAAATATTTGTAATTCTTATCTGACTCCCTTGGAAACAGCCTTGGGAAAGGCTGGCTTTCTAATCTCTCCTGAGATGTGCTTACTGTGGAAAAAATAGCTGCTGTTGTGTTGTCTGCTACCCCCCCCTCCCCCGGAGAACTTTTCTATGAGCGTTATCGGAGGCATCCGGAATGTATCATGGACAAATCCTCCCTGCCTCAGTCTCAACTTGCAACGTGTATCTGTGCTCAATGTGCTTATGATATGGTTTTTACTGGGTCATGCGGTGTCTTGCAGACAAAATGTGATTCATTTTTTTTTAATATCAACGCTGTAACCCCCATGGTTTCTCTCCCTGTTTTCCCACCTTTGACCTTCATCTGGAGACGGATGAGAGAGGCCGCGCTGAAGAACATGTGAAGACATGTCATGTGTTTTGATAAGGCAGCAGCTTTACACACTCAAAACCCTCTCCTGGATGACTGTGCATACATAATCACGCTGTATCGATGACAATTGGTGCAATGTTAATAAAATCTCTTGTATCTTGTATCTTGTATCAAGTTAGTTTTATGTTGGACATTTGAGCTCTGGGGCTTCAGCGGGACGCCACTCTCGCTGAACCGAAACAGGGAGACCAACCGCGGCCAGCTACGTCCAGTCCGACCCGCTGTCTGACCGTCTCGTAGGAGGGGTAGGCTGAGAGCAGCTGACTGAAATCAGAGCGCCCGCCCCGGATTGAACAATAAAAACACACCGCTGAAGCCACGGAGCTCAAATGTTCACCGAGAAGTTGCTAAACTTCATCATAATTAATGACCAACAGCTATCAGCTGTAGAAAATGAAGGATTTCACAGCTTGATACTTGCAGCCAACAGTAAACAATCATAAAAAAGCATATTAATTAAAAATCATAAGAAAACTGTATTAAAAAACAAAACAAAACATAAACAGCTAGATTATAAAACAGTGTAAAATACTAAAATCAGGAACATGTCTGTGTTGGTTTATGCCAAGAACTTAGCAGATGTAAAGCTGTTTAATATTTTATTTAATTCATTTATTCATTCATTTAAAAGAAACAAAATAAAACAAATTCATCAAAAAGAAAACATTGAATGAAAAGAGTGCAGAAAGAAGAAAAAAATTATTATATCACCCCCTTATAATAAGCATTGAACCAGTCCGGCCCTTGGCTTGTAGCAAATTTGTTTTTTTGGCCCTCGGTGTATTTGACTCTGACACCGTTGATTCAGATCAATAGAAGATGCTGGTTTGCCCTGAAGGCAAGAATGTGTTGGTGGACTGGTTTTCAAACTTCTAAGATAAAATCAAAATCTCAAGATACTGTTACAAAGATATGCAAAAAAAAACTTTCTGTCTGTGCACTATTGAGCAGGTAATGAAAATATTTTCCTTTTTGCCTAAAATGCACAAAAGCAGCTGCTTTGCTGTTTTTCTTACAACAAAGGCCTTTTATCCTTATTCACTAATAATCAGTCATAGAAAACCTACAGAACGATGGAGGCTGTAGTACTTTGGCATAGTAAAACACTTCAAAATGGTATTTTATCCTCCCACGTTAGAGATGACGTCACAAGCTCAAGGCTTAGTTTTTACAATGACACACCAACAACTGTGAGGTGTTGCATAAAACGCACCGCGCCTTCCTAATTAAGTTCAGTGAGTTCAGTAAGGCACAGGTGAACTCCACTTATCTCTTAAAAGCATCTCAAGAAGCGTTAATCTGCCACAGCTCAGGTGTGTGTCATACCAAGGGGTCGGAATGGAATAATTTAGAAATTAGAACAAGAAAAAATAATTCAAATATGTTTCTTGCTCAGGCATTGTGGAGATCAATGAGCTGAGTCAAGAGACTAGACTGAAACGTGAACAAATGGAACGGTTTTAAAGCCTTGTGCAAGATACACATACCGTACTTTTCGCCGTATAAGTCGCTTCGCCGTATAAGTCGCTTTGTCCAATGGTTGGCAATAATTTGGAAAAATCCATAAATACGTCGCTTCGCCCTATAAGTCGCATCTATTATGCGTCACCGCTAACGCGTCGCGCATGTTACGCGTCACCACTGACAACCCGGAAATGTGGGCCGACCGAGTGTTCATCGTAGCTCTGCTGCAAATGTCTGCCACAGGAGCGCACAGCAAGGCTTTTAAGAAGATTAACACGGTAAAAACAATTATTTGTTTGCTAAAAATTATAGCTGACATTATAGCACAAGGGTTCCTGAGCTTAACCGTTCCTTAATCAATTCACGAAATGGTCAAATCTGCTGGATTTAAATTGTTTCGGTTTGACGTCTTCCAAACGGTCGCGTGCGCTACGAAAATAAATTATAAATAAATCAAATTTTATCTCAAATGTCTTATACAGGTCAACAGTTTGTAAATGAAACCCATATAATTACACTCTGTAAGCTAAAAAAAATATCCGCAGAGTGGTTTATGAGCTATTTATCTAAATACCGTAGTATATGTTTAGGGTAGCTAACCGCTAACGGCATGCTAAAATATCGATTTTTTTTTTTAAATATCTTGAACATCTCATAAAGCTAGCCAGTTGTAAATGTCCATACAATGATTACATTATGTAAGTTTTATAAAAATCTGTCCTGTGGTTCTTGACTTATCTTGCTAACAAACAGAGCAAAAAGTAGTTTCCTCCAGAGCAGGAGGCCGGGCAGCGACAGAGTCAGTCCGAGCAGAGGAGGCTTTTTTCGGACACATGAGCTGGAAACGGTCGGTGGACTCTCTGGAAGTGTCCGCTAGTGGACAAAAGTGGTACTGCACCATTTCTAGCCAAAATTAAAAACGGTCATATCCGAGTCAAAAATTGGTCTAAACATATGGGGGAAAATCCATAAATATGTCGCTTCGCCGTGTAAGTCGCAGGACATGCAAATTAGTAAAAAAAACAGCGACTTATACGCCGAAAAGTACGGTACCTTCTTGATTGTTCAGAGATCTTCAAATAAAAATATATATGAAAATAAAAACTATATGTGATCAATATTAATGATATCATACAGATCCTAAACATTTACTGCGTCTGGCTGAGCAGTTGATGCTTTTGCGATGTTCCACAGATTTTGCTGAATGACAAGTGACCAAACATCACGTTAAAGCAGAACAAAGTTTGTTTAGTGGAGGCAAGCTGGAAGCTAAATACATTTCACCCAATAAACCTTTAGTCCCGTTGGTCTAAAGCCAAACTGTTGTTACTGACACCCTTGAACTGACCTTTCCTGCAAGACCGCTCATCTGGGACGCTCTTATTACAACCATTTATGTCAATGACCTGTTGGAACTAATGAAGCCAGGCGTTTCAACACATTTTTGTAAAAATCTTTATTCATTTTCAGTTAAAATTGAGTAAATATTAAAACAAAACAAAAATACAATTTACAAAGAAAATGAAAGGCAGCAGAGTGAAGATAAAATCTTATAACATCTGCTCCTTTAAAAAAAATGAAAATACTCATGAAATAAAATACATAAATTACATTCAAAATTAAATAGGCATTATATAACATAACAAGCCAAAAAACGACTCCGTGCCAAGAACAACCGATTTCAATAAGAATATGCTAAACAATTTCATATTTTTTCAATAAACTACTTTTTACCATTTTCTTAAACAAAAACATTGAGGAAGCTTTTTTACAATTATTATCCAAAACATTCCACAGTTTTATTCCTTGAACTGATGTGCATCGTTCCTTTGAATTTGTTCGAATTTTTGGTTTCACAAACATTTCTAGTCCTTTTAATTTGTAATTACTGACTCTCTTAATAAAATAAGATAGAATATTTCGAGGTAAATAATTTGTATGAGCTCTGTACATAACCTGAAGAATTCCATAGTCAACCAGTTCATAAAACTTTAATAAATTTAACTGATGAAACAACATGTTAGTAAGTGTAATGCTTTCCTGTGATGATTCTTATTGCTCCTTTCTGTAAAATTAAAAATAGAATTTGTAAATGTTTTACATGCCTTCCCCCAAACTTCAACACAGTCAAATATGGAAGAACTATAGCACAACATAAGTAATGCTTTATCGTTAAATAATTATTTTGCCTTATATAATAATACAGCAATAGATCTGGCTATCTTTGTTCTCAAATAATTAATATAAGATTTCCAGGTCTAGGTTCTCATCATCCAAAAAGTTCACCTCTTTCACTTTACTATACCATTAATTTGAAATGTAGCATCACTGTGATTTTTCTATTACTAAATACTGTACCGAATTTGCTCCGTTTCCATCTTTCTTTAAGATTTATTTTTGTTGTTGTTTTCAGAATCTTTTGTATAAATGTGTTTTGATTTAGTGAAGTCACCCACTAAAATAAAACCATTGTTGTGGCATATCTTTATCCAGTTTCACTCTAGTGTCCATGAACACCCATAAATAATAAGGAAGGAACAGTTTTAGCTGAAGGTTTCATTCCTCCTGAGTCCTGATGGAAATATTTAAACAGAACCCCAAAGATCCACAATACAGTACAGAGCGAAATAAAGAGTATGGGCTCACCGTTACACCACTGGAACGGGTGCATCAATGCAGCAGAGACTGGGGGGAGTCCTCCTCACCGCCGCCTGGTTCTGATCCGTGTTTACCAACAAGCCGCAGGAGAAAGCCCCCCCTGGGGGAAGGAGCGAGCTCCAGCTGCGGGTGAAAGGTGACCACGACAGCAGCACAGGTGGGGAAAGGTAAAAGCAGCAGATGAAGGCGTCTCTTCCTCCCCTGGTGTGTAGACTGAAAAAGCAGAAGTGATGAGGATGATGGTGGTGGTTCCCCCTTCTCCTCACCTCACCCTGACCGTCACCGCTCTGCTTTATTAATATGACACTGACCCAGGATCAGCAGCTGCTTCTCCGTGTGTGGTGGGGTACTGGCTCCTCCCTTGCTCCAACAGACGCCTCTGTATGACGGACCAATCCACAGCGCGTGTGTGCGCGCGTCAACAGACAGGGGCGGAATAACAACCAGTCAGCACCGGGGCACGAGCGCCTCCCCACCGCCACCCCTAAAAGCTTGTGATCATAATCAGTGTTGCCAAGTCTGCAACTTTGGGCTTGTTTTTTCTAAAGCTACTTGCAACTTTTGTTTTAAGTTCAAAGTAATTTTTTTAAGTACAGGTAGTCCTTAACTTACGACGGAGATCCGTTCCTACGCGGCGGCGTGAACTGAATTTCGACGCAAGTTGGAATATACGTACATACTGCACCATATACATGTACAGTACTGTATTACCAAGCACTTAGCCTATCCTAACACAGTATAAAAAAACACATACATTTGGGAGCCATAATGAAGGGAAAAAAAGAGTTAATAGCCTACTTGGATGCTCGTGACACCGTCCACCTCAGTCCATCCTCCGTATTCTCCATTCGTTTACGACGTAAAACCGCCGTCCAGCTCGGTCCATCCTCCATATTCTCTATTCGTTTACGACGTAAAACTGCGTTCACAGTACAGTTTTGTTTTGTTTTTTGAATGTCCAGAGGACCAGACTTAGCTTCTTTAGAGAGTACAGTGCAGTATTCCTCCGCTGCTACGTATAGGATGTAAAACCGGAAACTGCGTAACTCGGCTTTTAAAACATTTTATTTTATTTTATTTTTTATGGGAGATGCGCCGTAACCACGAAACGTCGTAACTCGAGACCGTCGTAACCCGAGGACTACCTGTACTTCAAAGTTTTTCTTTACAATTTGTATTTGTGCTGGATGTAACTGGGACCCTGTGTACAAATACAGGTGGTCCTCGAGTTACGGCGGCCTCGACTTACGGCAATTCGGTGTTACGAACGCATCTTATTAATAAAAATATGAAATAAAATAAAAAATAAAAAATATTATTTTATTTTTGGGGGGGGTTAAATGTTCTTGATTTCATGTGTACAGCACTTTGTTGCAGCTGTGGTTGTTTTAAATGGCTTTATAAATAAAGTATTATTAGTATTATTACATAATTTTTAACTTTTAAGCCGATTTACGAAGTTTCCGACAGTTTCCACCAGTTTTCGGCAGTCAGTTTTCGGCAGTGCCCGCCAGTTTAGCCAGTTAGCTCCAGCCTCGACCGCCGGCTTCGGACGGACCGTGTCCGACCAGAGGTTCCTGTGCTCGGATACATGAGCTGGGAGCTGAACGGCGGTTTTGCGGAGGGACAAAGGAAACGATGCGGTGGACCGCGTGAAGCAGTAAACAGCAATCCGGACCGGAGGAGCAACGAGCTAACATTCTAACAAGCCTTGCTGTAGGATGGGCGCGGGTGGGGTGGATGGTGTCACCGGGGAAACGGAGCCGACGGGCAGCGGAGAGGCCTAGCTGCGGCCGGGAGCTCGCCTCGAGTCCGACTGGCAGCCTAAGATGTTGGATGGACACCGAGCTAACAAACTAAAATGCGGACAAACAGCTGCAGCAGCCTTGGAGGGGCTAACGCTAACGGGCACAGCTAATGGTGGGGCTAGCATGCTAACGCGGCGCAGCTTGTTTTGAATGGACACAGCGGAGAAACGGCTCTCAGTAAGTTATTAACTCTTTTTCCCTTCATGATGGCTCCAAATGTATGGAATTAACATGCTAACAGTCCTTCCTGTAAACAGTTTGTACCGCGTGGAGCAGCACGAAGCTGCAGAGCAGCACGAAGCTGCGGAGCAGCACGAAGCTGCGGAGCTCGGATGTGCAACAAGCTGACATGCAAAAAGACGGAGACAGGCTTGACCAGCTCAAAATAAGAAATAAAAATTTTACTGTACTGTATTTTGTCTATGGACTGTATGTGTTTTGTGATAATTATGTAGCTGTGTTAGGATAGGCGAAGTGCTTGGTAACTTGGTAACTGTACATTACCGTACATGTACGTGTAGTGGCGGCGCCGGCTCGCTTGTTTCCGACTTACGGCAATTTCGTGTTACGAACGGCCGCAGGAACGGAACTCGTTCCTAAGTCGAGGACCACCTGTAGTTTTGTTCCACCTCATGTACCATATGTGACGTGCATGAAAATAAAGACACCTTGACCATGACCTTGAAATCTTGTGAGTCGTAGGCTGCGGTTTTTTGGACTTGAACGTGAAGTTGCTTACAGTATTTGGGTTTGACTTTCTTTCCGAGTGAATCCAGCTGATTATCTCCCAGCTCCGCACAATAAAGCAAAAGACAAGTGGTTGAAGGTAGTTTGTCCCTTCCACGTCACCGTTTCCTGTTTATCGTTCTCGCCCAAGTGAGACGACAGGTGCACACTCAAACACTCATACGGTGGCAGACCACAAGGGAGTGCCACTCACACGCAGATGTCAGGATGTTTTGTTTTTTCAAATATGTAGGCCTACAAAAACATGATTTACATATTTGTTACAGATGCAAAATGTATTTTTGATCATAACTTAAAAGTATGTTATTCAAAGTGTTTAGCATAATTTTGCTGTTGTTTATGTGTAATGCCATAGGGTTTTTACTAGCCTTATTGCATATGCCACTTTACCTCTATACCAATATCAACTACCTCATACATATACTGTGTACATAAACTTCATATGCTGCTTTGTCACTCTATTACAAATGTCAATGCCAGAACTTTCATTTTATTTTATAGATATACTTTTTACACTTTTATACTACTATGCAAAAAACTCAGGACAGTATTACACTTTTGTTATTTCATTTTATGCTTATGTTTATTAAATGTTTAGTGTTTTAGTGTTGGTGTAACTTTTCATACTTTCATACTACTACTATGCAAAAACTACTATGCAAAAACTCAGGACAGTATTACACTTTTATCATTTCATTTTATGCTTATGTTTATTAAATGTTTTAGTGTTTAAATGTTTACTGTTGCACTGAGGGACAGAGAGAAATGCAATTTCAATCCTGTGTATGTCCTGTACATTTTGCAGTTTTGACAATAAAGTTGACTTTGACTTTGATAATGTTTAGACATGTTTAGAGGATCAGGTGCTCTTGATAGTTCCAGAAACTCGCCTTAAGCGCAGGGGTGACAGGGCGTTCTCTGTAGCAGGCCCAAGACTCTGGAACGAGTTACCGCTGCTCATCAAACAGGCCCCCTCCCTCTCGGTTTTCAAATCCCGGTTAAAAACTCACTACTACTCCATTGCTTTCAATGCCAGCTGATTTGTACTGGATCGTTTGATTTATGATCTGCAATGTTTTTATGTTTTTCGTGTTGTACTTCATTGTATGTGTTGCCTGTTGCGTGTTTGTTTGTCCAGCACTTTGGTGTGGACTTGTTCCTGTTTAAAGTGCTTTATAAATAAAATGGTATGGTATGGTATGGTAGACTGTTAAAAAACAGCCTCTGTTTTACGGTGGGCACGGTTCTGCTAATCCACTAATAACAGAGCTAACTTTCCATGTAGCAAATGAGCATTTATGCTAACTTTGAAAGCCTTTAGTAGCAGAATTGGCTCCTTCTAAATTAAAATGTACCATACCACATAGTAAATTCAAGTCGGCTGACCAATATTTAAAGACAGTTCTCTAGACTAAATTCATAAATAATGGTGACTTTCACACAGCCAGCCACTAGGGAGCACAAGCCAGTGTATCTCTTGTGCCGGTCCCAAGCCCGGGTAAATGGTGAGGGTTGTGTCAGGAATGGCATCCGACGTAAAACACTTGCCAAAACCATAATGCGAGTTCATCAAAGTGAAACCATACCGGATCGGTCGAGGCCCGGGTTAACAACGTCCGCCACCGGTGCTGTTGACAAACAGGGTGCCGGCGGAAATTGTACTACTGTTAGTCGAAGACCCCGAGGAGGGAAACGTGTCAGGAGACAGAGGGAGAGGAGGAAAGTGAAGAATGTAGGACTGAGGGTTGCAACTCTAAATGTGGGGACAATGACAGGCAAAGGTAGAGAGCTGGCTGACATGATGCAGAGAAGAAAGGTAGATGTTTTATGTGTCCAAGAGACCAAGTGGAAGGGCAGCAAGGCTCGCAGTATTGGAGCAGGGTTCAAACTGTTTTACCATGGTGTGGATAGAAAGAGAAATGGAGTAGGGGTGGTCCTGAAGGAGGAGTTGGCAAAGAATGTAGTAGATGTGAAGAGAGTGTCAGATAGGGTGATGTGTCTAAAGGTAGAAGTAGAAGGTCTGATGCTAAACATAGTAAGTGGTTATGCTCCACAGGTTGGATGTGATGGGGAGGAGAAAGATAAATTTTGGAAAGATTTGGATGAAGTGATAGAGAGTATTCCCAGGGAGGAAAGAGTGGTGATTGGAGCAGACCTGAATGGACATGTTGGTGAAGGAAACAGAGGGGATGAGGAAGTGATGGGTAGGTTTGGTGTCAAGGAAAGAAACCAGGAAGGACAGATGGTGGTGGATTTTGCCAAGAGAATGGAAATGGCTATAGTCAATACCTATTTCCAAAAGAGGGAGGAACATAGAGTGACCTATAAGAGTGGAGGAAGGAGTACACAAGTCGATTACATTCTGTGTAGAAGAGGAAACCTGAGAGAGATTGGAGACTGTAAGGTTGTAGCAGGGGAGAGCGTGGCCAGACAGCATCGGATGGTTGTGTGTAGAATGACTGTTGTTGCGAAGAAGAGAAAAAGAGTAAAACCAGAGAAGAAGACCAAATGGTGGAAGCTAAAGAAGGAAGAATGTTGTGAGAAATTCAGAGACGAGCTGTTAAAGGCTCTGGGTGGTAAGAAAGAGCTTCCAAGTGACTGGGCTACTACAGCAACAGTAATTAGAGAGACAGGTAGGAAGGTACTTGGTGTGTCATCTGGACAGAGAATAGATGATAAGGAAACCTGGTGGTGGAATAGTGAAGTGCAGGACGCCATTCAAAGAAAGAGATTAGCCAAGAAGAAATATGACAGTGAGAGGACTGAAGAGAGGAGACAGGAATATAAGGAGATGGGACATAGAGCAAAGAGGGAAGTAGCTAAGGCAAAGCAGAGGGCGTACAATGAGTTATATGGGAGACTGGACACTAAAGAGGGCGAGAAGGACTTGTACCGATTGGCAAGACAGAGGGATCAGGCTGGAAAGGATGTGCAGCAGGTTAGGCT
>JBBPBX010003661.1:0-14260 GCA_038048925.1 Garcialebias charrua
TGGAGCATGATTGCTTGAGGCTACGCTTCAGGATGGCCTAAACATAA
This sequence comes from Garcialebias charrua, assembly GCA_038048925.1. NCBI lineage: Eukaryota > Metazoa > Chordata > Actinopteri > Cyprinodontiformes > Rivulidae > Garcialebias > Garcialebias charrua. Next base: position 48 of record JBBPBX010003661.1, read on the forward strand.
ATATTTGAAAATGTAACAACTGTCACACAAAACTGTACCTGTATGGCACTCTTCTCATAATGTGTTAAGATACCACCGCCTAAGAGAATCTGTTGAACAGCTGGATTTAAGGTTCAAGAGTTCAGGGAAAAAACAAACTAAATTGAAAACTAAATCAACTAATTCAAACTAAATTAGTTTATGTCCAACTGCAGTCTTACCTTGACCTAACTTACATTGGTGAAACATTTCAGTCTGGTTTTAAAATACAGCACAGAGCTGAAACTGCCCTTTTAGAAGTTTTAAATGATCTTCTTATAATGGTTGATGCAGGAAAATCAGCCTCTCTCTACAAACCGGATTCCAAAAAAGTTGGGACACTAAACAAATTGTGAATAAAAACTGAATGCAATGATGTGGAGATGGCAAAAGTCAATATTTTATTCGTAATAGAACATAGATGACAGATCAAAAGTTTAATCTGAGTAAATGTAACATTTTAAAGGAAAAATATGTTGATTCAAAATTTCACAGTGTCAACAAATCCCAAAAAAGTTGGGACAAGTAGCAATAAGTGGCTGGAAAAAGGAAATTGAGCATATAACAAACAGCTGGAAGACCAATTAACACTAATTAGGTCAATTGACAACATGATTGGGTATAAAAAGAGCTTCTCAGAGTGTCAGTGTCTCTCAGAAGCCAAGATGGTAAGAGGATCACCAATTCCACCATTGTTGTGCAGAAAGATAGTGCAGCAATACCAGAATGGTGTTACCCAGCGTAAAATAGCAAAATACAGTTATCATCATCAACCGTGCATAACATCATCAAAAGATTCAGAGAATCTGGAACAATCGCTGTGCGTAAGGGTCAAGGCCGTAAAACTCACTAAATGCTCGTGATCTCCGGGCCCTTAAAGGTTCAGTATGCAGTTTCTGTAGAACTGCAGAAAAAATATTTCAACAAGCAAAGCATTCTGATCCCTCCCCCTCAGAGCCATATATGGCTCTGCCCCCTTGTGGTCTGTTAAAATTCAAATTCAAGCTCTGTTTTTATTGGCTGATTCAAATTCAAGCTCGGTTTTTATTGGCTGGTTACAAACTTTGTTTTTATTGGCTGGAAAATGGCGGGTCACTTTTTCTTTTTAGAAATGCTTATTTACCACCTGGAGAAGCAAGGGGACAATATTTTTTTTATTTTTTTCAGAGATTACCTGGCTAACATCAGTCTGTCAGGAGGTAGTGACAGAGTGAAGAAATATGTTCATAAAAAAAGCTACATACTGCAGCTTTAAACGTCACTGCACCTCAAACAGGAATGCCACTGTCAAGGAAATACAGGTGACCCCCTACCTACGACTCCATCGACCTACGCCGCCCGGACCTACGAACGTATCATATTTAATAAAAATATGAAATTACTGTATTAAAAAAAAAATAATTATTTTTTTGTGTGTTTAAATGTTCTTAATTTCATGTGTACATCACTTTGTTGCAGCTGTGGTTGTTTTAAAGGCTTTATAAATAATAATTATGATAAAAATGATCATTTCTGATCATTTTTGTCATGATTGCGCAATCTTGCGCAGCAAGACGAAGGTCTTCAGTTTACACGGTCACAAGTTAATGTAGAACACCGGACGCCATTTTAGGTTCAGTCACGGGGGCCTTTGAAGGTCTCCAGTTTAGACGGTCACAAGTTAATGTAGAACACCGGACGCCATTTTAGGTTAGCTGCCGGGAGCCGGCCTTTGAAGACTGGTGATCAGGATCGCCTCATATGGATTAATTACTAGCTGGAAACGTCTCTGTGAACTTTGTGGATGTCTCAGACAGCCGCGGATTTATCGCCGATCGTGCCAGGCCGCCGCGCGAACACCTCCGGCCTGGCTAGCTCCAGAAGCTAACACGGGAGCTAACACGGGACGCAGCAGCGGCGACCACCTCAAAGTAAGAAATTATATTTTTATTTAATTTATATTTTTATTACTGTACTGTATTAATTAATTACACTGTGTTAGGTGTGTTAGGATAGGCGAAGTTGGTACCACAAAAAAAAATAATACAGGACATCCCCGAGTGACGAGTGTACGGAAGGACTGACCTGCGAACAGATCGACCTGCGAACCGTTCATAGGTCCCGAAGTCGTTCGTAAATCGGGGGTTACAGAATGGGCTCAGGAATACTTCCAGAAAGCATTGTCAGTGAACACAATCCACCGTGCCATCCACCGTTGCAGCTGAAACTCTACAGTGCAAAGAGGAAGCCATTTCTAAGCAAGCTCCACAAGCTCAGACGTTTGCACTGGGCCAGGGGTCATTTAAAATGGAGTGTGGCAAAATGGAAGACTGTTCTGTGGTCAGATGAGTCACGATTTGAAGTTCTTTATGGAACACTGGGACGCCATGTCATCTGGACCAGAGAGGACAAGGATAGCCCAAGTTGTTATCAACGCTCCGTTCAGAAGCCTGCATCACTGATGGTATGGGGTTGCATGAGCGCTTGTGGCATGGGCAGCTTGCATGTCTGGAAAGGCACCATTAATGCAGAGAACTATGTTCAGGTTCTAGAACAACATATGCTCCATCTAGACGTCATCTCTTTCAGGGAAGACCCTGCATTTTTCAACAAGATAATGCCAGACCACATTCTGCAGCAATCACAACATCATGGCTACGTAGGAGAAGGATCCGGTACTGAAATGTCCAGCCTGCAGTCCAGATCTTTCACCTATAGAGAACATTTGGTGCATCATAAAGAGGAAGGTGCGACAAAGAAGGCCCAAGACGATTGAACAGTTAGAGGCCTGTATTAGACATGAATGGGAGAGCATTCCTATTTCTAAACTTGAGAAACTGGTCTCCTCTGTCCCCAGACGTCTGTTGAGTGTTGTAAGAAGAAGGGGGGATGCCACACAGTGGTAAAAATGGACTTGTCCCAACTTTTTTGGGATTTGTTGACGCCATGAAATTTTGAAACATATTTTCCCTTAAAATGATACATTCTCTCAGTTTAAACTTTTGATCTGTGATTTGTGTTCTATTCTGAATAAAATATTAGATGTTGGCACCTCCACATCATTGCATTCAGTTTTTATTCACAATATATGCCACGGGTAGTGGTGACGTACTTCCGTTAAAATGTGGGCTCTATGTTGCACTTCCGGTTCTGGTCGACAGCAGTTGTTGTTAGCGGTAGCTTCTAGAACTAGACCATGTAAAAGACACAAATGGTAAATTATCTGCGAGCTACTGGTACAACAAGAGAGATTTGTTGTGTGCCGTTGTGTCCAGTGAATAGCAGGGACAATAGAGCGCTTAGTTTTTTATATTTTAATGCCAGAGTTCGTGGCTAACCGAGTTAGCCTTAAAGCTAACACTCGGTTGTAGCTGGCGTTTTAAACCTCAGAATATTCAAGAGCCAGCATCAAACAGTGGTTAAAAAGGAGCTGTACCTGCATTGTTCCAGTGGAATAATTCTCCCTTCCATGACCGCGGCTTTGGGAGAAGCAGCAAAGAGGACAGCGAGGAGGAGAACACAGCTGCAGCTCAGTAAGAAACATGAATATGACTCGACTCCACATCCTGCACTTGTAGATTTAATGTTGGAGTCATGATGAGTGATTTAATAAAAGTTTGTAACTACATACTTTTAAAATAATATTCAGATTTTAACAGTTTTCTAATCTGTAAATATGTTTGTAAACTCCTAGTAACTTCAGGGCTGTTACACCTCTGAAATATTCTCTGCAGTTTCCTTTAATATGAAACCAGAACTGTTTCACTTCAATTAAACTTTTATTTCCTGAGATGTAATTATTTATTTTAAAGCATAACTCTCATAAAGAGTTCTCTGTTTGGTTTTTTACGTTATGTAGGTAAATATGAACACTTTTTTGTTTTTTCAGGTTTGCATCATCTGACCTCCTGGTGTGTTTCTGACCCATGACTGCGCTGCTCTGCCATCCATGGTCGGTGTTCACCAAGAATGAGATGAGAGGAACTCCCCATCAAGTTCAAGTTGTGTTTATTTGTCATATACAGGTTAACACAGAGTTAACAGTACAATGAAGTGCTCAGGATGAGAAGAGCAGATTTGACTTGCTAAAAATCAAACTATACTAAAAGCATGCAAAGTGAAAAAGTAATTATAATATTCACAAAGTCCTGAAGAGAGACAGTAAACATGGTTGGATATAAGTAGTGATATTGAGATTGAATTATTAGTTATTACCAGTTGTTCAGTGTTATTTATTGATTATTTATCCACACCACCCCGTCAACCCATCCTGCAGCCCGTTGAGTTCTTCCTGTTCTTAAATGACCTTGACCTTGGATGAAAGCAACGGGACCTTGCTGACCGGTACGGTGTCCATCAGTCCACGGTCAGGCGGATTATCACAGCAACTTTTTGACAGTACTCGGCTCAATTAGGACCCGATACCTGAAGAGCAGATGCATAAAAATCTACCTGCATACTTCAGGACTACTGTACCCTGACACTACAGTCACACTACTTACTACTTGTAAGAAAATAAAATGTTCAAAACATTCTGACTTTGTCTTCATATTATCACCCAAAAAAATGTGTATGTTGATTTAAGACAGGCTTAGAGTTCAGTTTTATTTTAGCCAGTTTATTAAAAACAAATTTGATGATGATGTTACATTACTGTAGAAAACGTTTGAGGCACAAGATTTAAACAGTTTATAGCATTACAGCTTCTGACTTTAAGTCACAGCTTCCTCGACAGCTAATGGAGATTTAAAAACATTAATCAGTCAGACAAAGGTAAGTGATGAAGCAGCTCTTCTGTTCAACCATCCACATGGATCACATGTCCTTCGTCATCACTGTGGAGCAACTTGTTTGTATTTGGTGTTTGTATCCGATCTCAGCTCACGAACATCCAGGCTGGACCAGCTGGCTCCCTCATCATCACTACGGTGTCCTGTACAGTGAAAGAAAACATCTCTTATTAAGAGCTGCTATAAACAGTGAGATTCACAAAACCATATAGCAGACATGTGTTGAATATAAAGAGTTTATATTGTCTGATATTTAACTTCAACTCAAGTTTTGTACACAAACTTGAATTAAAATAATTAAATTAAAATAACTTGTGTTTCTAAATCTGGTCTAAATCTCCTGCCTCCTTGTTTGAAACTGAACTGTCAGGTGCTTTGACTCAAACAGTGGGGCTTCTGCTGCTCCTCATGGACTGTAAACACTCAGCCCTGACTTCTCCTGCCTCCTTGTTTGAAACTAACATTTGTGTTAAATCAGAAATGTACAGACAAAACACGTTTACTCAACAATTTAGCAAGGGTTAACTATGTTAGCTGTGTTAGCCTACATGATGCAGTTTGGTGAACTGAAAACAAATACAGACTTACCTTCAGAGTTATTTATGTAGTTGGACACATAAAGCTTAAATCCTTTGTCTTTCTTAGATGTGCGCTTTAGACAAGGTCTGAATAATTCTGTACACATCATTGACTGTCGGAAAGTCCTGCAGAGATTGTGTAAAGATCGCCATCCTGTGGCTGTGAACCAGAAGTGCGCCGTCTGGCCCAGGAATGCGGAAGTGCTAGAACGGAAGTCCGTGGCATATAGCCTATTTGTTTAGTGTCATAACTTTTTTGGAATCCGGTTTGTAGAAAGAAGTAGCTTGAGAGATGTAGGTCTGAGGATCTCTATTTTAAATCTACCCCCACAACCCAACCTGGACCGACAGATGGATCAACTGCTTTACAGGTGACAATAATTGGCAGATTTTCATCTTGAATGACTTGGCTGCTGGTTTAAACATGCAAATCCAACCCCCCACCCCTCTTTTTGGGGGGACTTTTTTTCTTTTCTACTGAACCTGACAAATATACAATCTTTTTTAAAGCTCAGCACACACTACTCAAGTACATCCTAGCTGGAACACAGAAAAATCAGTCAGATATTTGACTGTCTTTCAACAACATGCTAAAAATACCTGAAGCAGAGCATGAGGTGCTATCTCCACAACCACTGCGTTGTCAGGCACCAGACTGAGGGCCTCTTGAAACAGCACGGGGCTCAACAGGTTGTTGACGTGGTAGTCAGCTGAACTGTACAGAGCCAGTGGAGTGTCCCACTCAGACTGAGGGATGCTGGTGCTCACCCAGCGAGACGACCGCTGCCGTGGTTCTTTGATCACCTGCACATTACATCATACAGTATAGAACATCAAACTTTAATAACATAAATCACCAATAAAAGATGCACATTAAACAACATATATTATTGTCTGTTACCACAAAGACAAATGTAGTTTAGTCGGGTAAATGCATGAGAAAATTCAGAGACATTTCTTTACCTTTTAGAAATTAGAAAAACACACTGCTTTAGTTCTGCACTGCTGGAACACATCCTACCTTCTTTAGAGCAGACAGCAGGTTTGGAGCGATGGAGGCCATGTAGTAGGAGTGAAAGGCCACACCGGCACTACGAACCTCCTTCGCAAACACTCCTTGTTCTTTCAGCTCTGACACAAATGCAGTGACAGCCTCCTAACACACACAAAAACACATCAATGAATTAAAAACGTCAGTGAAGTTTCTAATACATCTGTACTAGCAGAAACTATTCCAACACCCTTTTAGATCTTGTGTGCAAGATGCACAAAATGCAACCTGTTCCTCTCATCATTTAAAAACAAAATTGACACCATCAGATCTCAGCTTCACAACCTCCCTGATCTTCGTTTACCATCTACCCGTCTGCATCCTGGGTCCCTGAGCAGCTTTGATGAGGTTGTTCAGAGTGAGGTGGAGTCCATCATAAAGAAAATGAAGCCTTCATCCTGCGCCCTGGATCCCTTCCCCTCATCTCTCATAAAATCCAATCACTCTGCAATAAGCCCATTAATCACACAAATAATAAATCAGTCTCTACAATCTGGTCATGTTCCACTGCCTCTAAAAACTGCCATCATTAGGCCTCTTCTGAAAAAATCTAATTTGGATCCCGACATTTTTTCTAATTACCGCCCAATTTCCCACCTCCCGTTTCTGTCCAAAGTGCTGGAAAAAGCAGTTGCTGCTCAGCTGCAGGACCACCTACAGCAACACTCTCTGTACGAGAAGTTTCAGTCTGGATTCAGAGCAGCTCACAGTACTGAGACTGCATTACTGAGAGTTACAAATGATATCCTCATGGCTGCTGACACTGGCTCTCCCTCCGTCCTTGTCCTCCTTGACCTCACTGCAGCCTTCGACACTGTGGACCATAATATTCTCCTCCACCGTCTTCATGTGGAGGTCGGTCTCTGTGACACTGTCCTGGACTGGTTCAAATCTTTCCTCTCCGATAGGCTGGAATGCGTTAGTCTTGGCAATGCCACTTCCCAGACAGTCGGTGTCTCCTGTGGTGTCCCTCAAGGGTCAGTTCTGGGGCCCCTGCTGTTTTCCCTTTACATGCTGCCTTTAGGTCAAATTATTAATCAGTTCAACATTTCTTTTCACTGCTATGCCGACGACACACAGCTTTACATCAGGACTGGATCATCCTCATCATCCCCATCTCCATCTTCACTCACTGCCCTCTCTGCCTGCCTGGAGGAAATAAGGGCATGGATGAATCAGAACTTTCTTCAATTAAACTGCTCCAAGACTGAGGCCATAATGATTGGCACCCCTCACCAGATACAAACATCAACTTTAACAACAATCTCCTTCTCTGGTCAAGACATCCCCCTCTCCACCTCTGTTACAAATCTTGGAATAAAAATGGACTCTCATCTTACATTTGAAACTCACATTAAGCATCTGTTTAAAACTTGCTTCTTCCATCTTCGAAACATCTCCAGACTTCGCCCATCTCTGACTTTTTCCGATGCTGAGAAACTCGTCCATGCCTTTGTCTCCTCCAGGCTCGACTACTGCAACTCCCTGTTTATTGGAATCCCTGGCAAAAACCTTCAGAAACTTCAATATATTCAAAACAGTGCAGCAAGGATTTTATTGAGAGCTCGTAAATTTGAACATATTACACCCATTCTTCATAACCTCCATTGGCTTCCTGTCACCTACAGAATTCAATACAAAACTGCTCTCATTACACATCAATGCTTACATGGAACTTCACCTGACTATCTAAAGGACATTCTTGCACCATATTCATCCACCCGGTCTCTACGATCACAGAACAGTAATCTACTTCACATTCCACGAACCAAATTAAGGACCATGGGAGACAGGGCATTCTGTGTGGCTGCCCCCCGCCTATGGAACTCCCTCCCTGACTGCCTGAGAGCTCCACAGTCACTGGTTGACTTTAAAAGCGGTTTAAAGACTTTTCTTTTTAAGCAAGCCTATTCTGCCCCCGCATGATTTTATCTTTGATCTTGGTTGATAGTATTATAGATTTTACTTGATTTTATCACTTGTTTTATTTTATTTATTTATTTTTTTAAGCAGGCCTATTCTGCCTCCACATGATTCTGTTTTTAATCTTAGTTAATACCATTATTGATTTTATTTGATTTTATCACTTGTTTTTATTGTTGTAGCACTTTGAGATTTTTATTAATGAAAAGTGCGGTATAAATTGAATTTATTATTATTATTATTATTATTATTATTATTGTGTATTTTTAGCTAAAACATTTTCAGCCATTAAATCAGTATCAGCAATAGCCAAAATGTCCATATCGTTCGGGCTACACACTTCGCATTAGCATTTTAAATACAAACAATATCTTTAATAATTTATTAATACCCACTTTGGGACCCTGTGTACACCATTTCCTTCCACCACACGTACCCCATATGATGCGAATGACAAAGAAAGCTTGACCTTGAAACTATCTACGGTAATACTCGTAACAAAGCCATGGGAAAATAGGTTGTTGTTTTTCCCTTTTAAAATAACTCAAACTTCAAATTTCGCAAACCCAAACTTCTTTGTTTTGAATTCCTTTTGCTTTAGTCACTTACAGTGAACACACCGTGTTTCAACAGAGGTCAGTTGCAACACAGTGTTGCTAAATAGAGAGTGCTCTCATCTCAGACAGTTTGTATGACAGTCTCATTTACAGATGGGTTTTTCCATTCACTCTTACTAACCCTGTTACTTTCTCAGCTTCTTAAACAGCTTAAATAGGATGTCAGAGTAAAATAATCTGAAGAGTTTCATTCAGGGTTTAGAGCTCATCATAGCACAGAAACTGCACTAGTGAAAGTCACTAACAATATTCTCATGGTCCTGTTAGACCTCAGTGCTGCATTTGATACAGTTGATCACAATATGTCACTACAGAGGCTTGAATACGATATTGGGATTACAGAAACAGCTCTAAAATAGTTTAAATTCCAGATTCCAGTTTGTAAATGTAAAATTAAATCTTCTTCATACACCAAAGTTAGTTATGGAGTTTCTCAGGGTTCAGTACTTGGACAAATACTCTTTACAGTGTATATTATTCTTTTAGGTAAAGTTATTAAACAGCATGCAATAAATTTTCATTGTAATGCTGATGATACACAATTATATTTGCCCATGAAACCTGATGAATCCAATCAGTTTCTTAAGTTACAATCATGTCTTGAAGATATAAAAACTTGGATGACCCTTAATTTTCTCCTTTTGAACACAGACAAGACTGAGGTTTTGGATTTTGGACCTGAGCATCGTAGGAATGATTTTTTTCAGTCTTTCGCCATCCTTAGCATTAATCTGGCCTTCAGTTCTAATGTTAAAAAACGTGGTGTTATTTTTGATCAGGACATGTCTTTTATCCCCCAAATTAAAAATGTTACAAAAATTGCTTTCTTCCACCTGCAAAATTTCACTGAGTTTACAAATATCTGGTCCAAAAATGATGCAATAAAACTGGTTCATGCATTTGTCACGTCTAGACTGGACTATTGCAATGGTTTATTATCTGGGTGTGCAAATACTTCTTTAAAAAGTCTTCAGTTGATCCAAAATGCTGCTGCCAGACTCTTAACTGGAGTTGGTGGGAGAGATCATATCTCTCCAGTTTTAGTTTCTCTCCATTGGCTCCCTGTCAAATCCAGAATTGAATTAAAAATCCTAATTCTAACCTACAAAGCTCTCAACAACCTAGCTCCATCTTATATTACAGATCTTATTGTTCCATATTTTCCTAACAGAGCACTTCACTCTCAGACTGCAGGTTTACTTGTGGTTCCTAGAGTTTCCAAAAACAGAATGGGAGGAAGATCTTTCAGTTCTCAGGCTCCTCTCTTGAACCAACTTCCAGTTTCTGTCCATGAAGCTGACACATTGTCCAGTTTGAAGACTGGACTTAAATCTTTCTTATTTGATAAATCCTATAGTTAGGGTTGACTTGGGTTTCCTGAGCTGTCCCTTAGTTATGCTGCTATAGACTGCTGGAGGACAAACTGACCACACTTGTTCACTCTGCTGCTGTCTTTAATTACTCTGCTCAACCTGTTTTGTATTTGTAATTTTTTTTATATCCTTAACTTGTATTTTGTTTTGTTTTTTCTTTCGGGTTCACCTGGACCTATGTCTGGAGCGATCATTCTGTGTTCGTTTGTCTCTCCTTTCTGTCCTCTCAAACCAGCTGGTCAAAGCAGATGGCCTCTTGTCCTGAGCCTGGTTCTGCTGGAGGTTTTTTCCTGTTAAAAGGGAGTTTTTTCTTTCCACTGTCTCCTTTGTGCTTGCTCAGGATGGGAGACTGTGATGAAGTGAAGATTTAACTTGTCTGCTGGATTCCTTAGATAGAGAACTTTGCTAATTGTCTTTTCTCTGTATGTGAATGTTCCTGTAAATTTCCCTGAGACAATTTTGTTGTGAATTGGCGCTATAATACAGGTACCGGTAAACTGAATTTAATTGAAAACTAAATAGCAGTATTATGAAAGGGTGATAAGTTGAGTTTCTCTTTAGGGGATTAAAAAGACAGTGAGATTCCAAGTTGTATAATGTCTAATTCACAAAATCAGCAATATAAGTTCAAGCAAAGAAACCGATCGCTGCAATTCTGTCCAACAGGTTAACTGTTATCAGTCTGGCATTATTCAGGTTGTCTGGGTTAATGTGGTGGCAAGATGAGATTAACGTTTCTTCACCAGTTGCAGATCTGTCGTGCAGAGCATGTGTCTGATTGCATTCTGACACCAGCTCACACCATCCTTTCAGTCATACAAGCTCATCAGTCTCTTCAGGGTCACAAGTTCAAATCCCGTACATACTGTTTTGTCAATGCAGAAATAATGAAAGATCAGAACACCCAGACTGTTTATTTTTAACAATACCTGTATAAAAGAAATGCTAAGCTAATTCAAAGAATAACACAATTCCAAGCAACAGAACTCGTCTGTCGTAAGATTTGAAGAGAATTTGTTTAAAGGTGCAGTCTGCAGTTTCTGTAGTGCAGTCTGTAAGTTTTCTAAAAATTATTTTTAACATATTTCTTCACTTTGTCACTATCTCCTGACAGACTGATGTTAGACAAAGTAATCTTTGAAAAAACTATAGTCCCCTTGCTTCTCCAGGTGTTACTAAAAGCATTTCTAAAAAGCCACAGTGACCCGCCGTTAACCAGCCAATAAAAACAGAGCTTGAATTTGAATTTCAGCAGAGCAAGGGGGAGCAGAGCCATATATGGCTCTGAGGGGGAGGGATCAGAATGATTTCCCTGTTGACATTTTTTCAGAAACTGCAGACTGCACCTTTAAACTAGTTCACAGATTTCATCAAAGTTACAGGGATGACAGCCTTGTCAGAGCTGATGCGCTGTATTACCAGAAGAGCTTCACCAAACAAAGAAACGTCACCCAACCTCATCTTGCCACCACAGTGAAAGTTACTTCTTCATGTCTAACCTGAGGGCCTGAGACAGTGACCGTGTCTTCAGCATTGTGGCAGGCTGGAACGACTCCCTGGGGACACTGAGCTATACATTCCTGCCAGGTCAGCCCTGGAAAATGCAACACATGTATCATAAATAACACAATTTTAAATTAACATCTCATAATCATTAAAGTAACATTTCTCCCATTTAGCTCTTTGTACCCGTCAGTGACTTAATCACCTTAAAACAATACATGCAAAATGTTCTAAAACATCCTGAGAGCGCATCTCAGATAGAAGTTTGCAAGAAATTAAAGGGATAGTCCGGTCATTTTTGAAGTGATCATTTGTCTAACTGTTACCAGTTAGTACCATCAGCCATGGCACATCTGTCATAGAGCATGAAGTATCGAGAAAGGGGTAAATGTCTTTGTCCAGGCCAAGTTAATGGTGAGCCAAAAACAACAGTCCAGTGTGAGCATTATTTCAGATACTTGTGTAAATGAATGCTACATTAGCTAATATTTAACTTTTCCACTTTAGCATGACACCATTTGTTTAGTTAGCACATCGTCTGTGTTACTACATGAACATACTTCTATACTTTACTACATGAATCCTCTGAACATAGACTGTGTTTATCCTGGGGCTGCTGAAGGTATCAGTCCAGCTGATCAGTGTGTCTAAGAAGAAAATGTTTCATAACTCCTGGCAGACTGATAACCTTTAGCAGCATAATGATCTGAACAATGATGAGGTACTATTACTGGTAACAACCATTTGGCTATCACTTCAAAATTGACTTTCCTTTTAAAGCCACATAACACTTGTGTTACTGATAAAAACTTTTGCTATGGCTGTAGTCTTGTTCTGCCCCACTCAGAGATCCAGATACCTTAACACTACGTGTTGAATTCTAGTGAAGAGACTAACAAACCAATCCACTCACTCACCAACTGCAGCCATTGCTCCTGGAGGGAGTTTGGCCTCTTTGATGCAGTGACCCCTCCAGTAAGCAGCCAGGATGGCCTCGCTGTGGCTGAGGGAACCATCAGCGTATCCACAGGCCAGCTCTCCCACAGAGTGTCCAATGATGCCATCAGGCTGGAGACCCATTTTAGTCAGCAGATCGGTCAGAGCGATCTGTAAACACAGACAGAACCAGTTCTCAGGCTTTGACACATTATAGAATGAGTGTTACTCTCACACAAGTTAAGCCTTGATAAGCATTTCTTTAAAATGTATGAATTTTTATTAGACTCATGTTCGGGCTGCTGTTACGCCATATTGTTTTATATTATTAGTGTTCAGCGTATGTCTTAGATCTTTTAGCACACCCTTTGGCATTTGTTTAGCGTATATCTTGGTTTTTGTCTTAGATCCTTCTATACTGTTGTTTTACACTTTATAGTTTTGCCATTTTGGGGTGTAACTGGGACCCTGTGTACACAATTTCATTCCACCTCATGTACCACATGTGATGAGAATGGCAAAAACTTGACTTAAACTTGAAGAGGTCTTGCCCCTCTAACCTACAGATAAGAGTACAGTATGTGCTCTGTGAACTGTAAGGTTTGAACCCAACAACGTTCAGTCTGGACGGTTGTAAGGTTTGAACTTTGATAATGTGTCTACAGAAAACTTAAAAGAATTTAAAGCTTAAATATTTTGCCCTCTACACTTTAGCTATCAAAATTTAGATGATTTCAAAAATGACAACTCAATGTTTTTTGTCATTAAAAACAAACAAACAAACAAACAACAAAAAGGGTTAATGTTATTGGACAAAATGTTTCAATAAAAAAAGAAACTGTCCAGATGACCTGACCCAACTTTGTTGGATTAGCCTCGTTTAGTTTTTCTTCTAAAAGCGTCTATCATTTTTTCACTAAAATCCCTTGCAGCTTGGTGGAATCTAAGTAAAACCACAAAATCCACAACAGCAGCAAATAAATACACTCCAGTCTTGAAAAATTCATGATTTTTGCGAAAAGAAAAAAAAACCTGAACTCTTGGACGATCTGTTAGTGTCTGAACATGTGCTGGACATGACTTCCAGCTATGATTACTAATTTTAGCTCGGTACTGGTAAAATAAATGACAGTCCTTTTTACGTTTGATATGTTGATTGGCTATGGCAGCCATCTTTAACTGTGTTAACTTGAAAGGTTATTCAGTTGTAGGTTATAGACCAATGTTACATTATAATTTAATCAAATCTGCTTGGTAGTTATTGTGATATTTTACTAACAAACACATAAACATAACCAGACACTAGTAAAAACTTTATTGCCTTTTGGTGGCGGACAATAACAAATATATTTCCAGTTTCTAAATGGAAAAACCAGCCCTCAGTTCTGGACAAAAGTCTCCAAAAAGTGAGTGACTGTGAATCCAAGTGTATAACTTATCCACCC
>JBBPBX010003661.1:15399-30386 GCA_038048925.1 Garcialebias charrua
TGCAGCTGCTGCGGTCGTTATTACCATCATGCTGCTAACGGGACCTGCTGACAAGACCATGCCGCTAACAGAACCATGCTGCTGAAAGAACCTCACTGTAGATGCATTTCTTTTTCATCTTTGGCCCCGTGTTTTTATATTTTTGTTGCAAGCTTTGGTATTTCTTGTTGTTGTTTTGGTGAGTCGATACGGTTCTTCTCTTCCTCATCATTTCATTGCATTGCATTGTTGACATTGTGGTGATTTGCATATGACAAATAAACCAAACCTGAACCAGTACGTTTCACAAAAAAGCTAGCCTGGTTAAAACCAGACCCTGTCCTTCACTTCGCTTCAGACAAGGGTCTGGACTTTTTCCATAGAGAAACGATTCTTGCTGGAGGCGTTGGCCTCTGCTGAGGAACAAAACCATTGGATATTTTGAACAGGGAAAGCATTCTGCTCCCTCCCCTCAGAGCCACCCCCCGTGCACTGGTGAACTTGACTGACAACTGCTCCGCCTCCTGCAGCTTTTCTCTCGCTGCGCAAATTCTGTGTTTATATGTTAATAAAACATTTTAATAAAATAAAAACCATGGATCGCTGGTCCAGCTCACCAAAAGACCAGAAAATCTGATGGGACTCGGTCAGCAACGTAAAACCCAAGTTTAATTCTCGTGACAACCTCAGCCATTTCCTTGTTCATTTCAGCGGAGGGAGAGAAGGAGGAGGGAGCGAGCGATCACTTGACTTTTGGCCAAAAAACAAACAAAAGAAAACTCCAGATAAGGGATTAAGAAGGGGAAATTAATAAATTTGTGTCACATATAAAACAGTCCTGCATCGCTTTGAATGAGAACATGCCGGTGCTCGCTGACTGCGCGCTGGCAGAGCCCTTTTATAGGGCTCTGCGCGCTGGGACAGGTGGGGGCGTGGGTTAGGGTCCAAAACTCCGTCCCTTCTGTTCTCTGATTGGTCCGAACAAAAATCTACCGGAGAAATGGTTGTTAATGAGAGAAGTCCCAGACTGTGCAGTGAAGGGAAATGAGAATTGAGCGGAGCTGTGCAGGAAGGCGAGGGCCAGGCTACAAAAAAGCATTTATCTAAAAAAAAGAAGCAGGTCTGAGAAGAAGCTCTCGCCCCAAATACAGTAAACTCAAACTATCAGTTTCATACTAATGAATCCAAACAATCCAAAAAATCAATCCATTTCCATTTCCAGTAATGTATATTTTCACTAGTTGTGTGAACACTTTTAAAGCAAAAAACACAAGATCCTGTTTTGTTCAGTACAGGTTTCGCAATGTAACTCGTTCAGAATTTTATGAGCTATTTTAACAATTCAAACATCAAAACGGTCGGCTCATTCAGGACATTCCTGCTACAACTTTTGGTATTTGTGCAATTTTTGTTGTTGTTGAAATATTTAGCTTTGTCTGCCATGTTTTTGTTATTGAAAGGGAATAGAGTGTTCTTCACATCCTTCACTTTATACTGTTTATAATCTTTCACTGCTTTTTTGGCTAATTTTAGCTTCATTTGCTCATTTCAGTTTATTTATTTATTTATGGTCAATTTCAGATTTTTTGTATTTTCTCAGCCTATTTCTGCATGTTTTAGCTTATTCAGCTCATTTCTGCTCTGTTTATATATTTCTACTCATTTCAATTGTTTTCTACTTTTATTTTCCTGCATTCATCAGCTGTTCAAATTTAACTCACATTAACAGTTTAATGATGCAAAATTTTCCGCAGCTGTCAGTTTAAGAAAATTACATTTCTCTAGTATTTTTTGCTAATGACTTGATCAAGCCAGTGTAGATTCTCAGTCATTCAGGGCCTGTAATAGTTGTCAATATACCATAAGTCAAAATAATTGGGACTTTTGAAGGAAGAACTTTTTGCTTTTCTAATAGTTTTTGTTTTCGGATATACAGTACAGTATAGTGTTACCACAAGTTAAGATTTAGAATCCATTATGAAATTATCATCTGAAAAATGTGAAGAATTTTTTTTTTTTCTGAAAATTACCAAAAGCTGATTCAGTCCAAAAGGTATAAAAAATAATAAAAAACACTTGCTTGCTGTTCATCTTACCTTTGCCAGGGCTGCTAGTCCAGAAGCTGGTTCTGGATGGCCCATGTTGGACTTGGTAGAGCCAATAAGCAAGGGCTCTCGCTTTGACTGGCAGAAGACACCGACAATACCATTCACTTCCTGTGGGTCCCCAACCTGTCAACACAGACGAGATGAATAAGATAACCCTGGTGAGTACCTAGATACACAAGTACAGATAACTTTTACATTTAGAAATAAATAAATGACACAAGTTCTGACATCAATAGTATGTATGAGGTGAAGTGGATAATAGCCGTGTTTAGGAAACTAGACCTTTGTTCCGGTGCCGTGAGCTTCGATGTATTCCACCTGCTCCGGAGTGATATTTGACTCCTCATAGAGAGAACGAAGCAACGCCTGCTGTGCGTCACCTGATGGGAACGTTACGCCTGAAAATAAAAACAATCGTTGGAGAAAAGCTCGTTCAGAAAAAGAAAATGTGCTCACAACAATTATGGAGATCAAATTGGAGTTTCAGAAAGAAATGCTTGTGCATGAATACATCTGCTGCTAGCAGTTTTATTTCATTTGTACCAGGATTTTTGTTGTGAGTCACATTTTGTGAAAAAGTAAGAGATAAGACTTGTTTTGGCAGGCGATTTCTTAATAGGTTATAAATAATTAGTCTCAATAATTGAAATAGGTTCATTCGTCTGTTTTGTTGTTTATTTGTTGATAAATACTTTATTAATGATATAGTTCGGCCTCTAATCATGATATGATTCAGTCTTTAATCATCATTACTGTACTAAAGGCTGAACTGCATCATGATTACAACTTGAACTATGTTGTGATTGAGATCAAAGTTGAATCATGTCGTATTGGTTTTTGTTGCTCGTGTTTCTTTAATTAATTAAACCCTAGTGTCTTGACACACGGCCACAGACCAGAGATGAACAACCCAAGTGTCTGCCTACCTTGCTCTTTGTATCCATCAGTATTGCTGCCTGCATTAATTATGGTGGCGTACACTCTTCTGGTCACTGATCGCTTCATCAGCAGCACTGCTACTGCTGCTTCAGAACGGCAGTATCCGTTCCCTGATCAAAAATTTTACCAGTATTATAGTAACTGCACACACCACACACTCAGAATTTATAAAAATTTATTCATTTATAATAAACAAAGGCCAAGCATTGTGGGTCAAATAAATTTATTTTACCTGATGCATCAAAGGACTTGCAGGTTCCCTCAGGACTGAGCATTCCCAGTTTCATGAACTGAACAGAGGTGTTTGGCTTCAGCAGCAAGTTGACCCCCCCTACCAGAGCAGCATCAATATGGCCCTGCTGGATTGCATGGAAGGCATTTTCTAAAGCCAACAAGCTGGAGGAGCACGCTGTGTCTATTGTCAAGCTGGGGCCTGGGAAAAACATATATACAAAGGTGAAATGGATAGATAGAATGTCTATTCTTCTTAAGAACATTTAAAGTGAAAAATTATTCAGGGGAAAAAATAAAACATATTTCACAGTTTGTCACTGCTAACAATACTAAAATACATTTGTAGAACTTGGGTCTAATAAACACACAATACATTTACAGTACGTGGTATTGGGTACGGACGATGCAACTGGCAGTTCATCTCCATCGGGTTTGTTGATTGATTGAATGAATGAATGATGTTTTATTCATCTCTGAAAGAAACTAATTAAAATTGTTCAAGTTCAGCCAAACCAGATGATCAGGCAACACTGCACTATGAAATAGGATTAAATGTATGTGCAGTGAAAGCCCATTTTGCTTTTAAAGGGATAGTTCAGATCTTTAAAAAAGCCTCCACAGAAACATTATGAACAACAAACATCTTACCTGTAGCAGATAGCTTCTGAATGGATACATTTTATTTTGGCCAGTATGAAAAGCTATAAAAACTAGTCTGAATGGAGCAGCTTTAAACCAACTGCAGTCTTTCACAGTGAGTCATGTGGACATTTTTCTTTACACTGCAACCAGTTTCCCATTCCACAGTTATTCCTCCTGAATTATTACAATATTGCAGGCTGCAGTGTTCACTTTGAGTTTGCAAATAATCATACAACTACCGTATGTAAAAATAACAATAATAATAATGTGAGACTGATGGCAAAGTAAATGTTATACATTTGAACCACTGACAGATATTGTACTCCCATCTTCTGTATAGTTTAATGACATCATTTGACATTTCAGAGACTTTCGGTCCATAAAGTTTGACACCAATGCCTAAAGAATGTTTGTGTTGTATGTTAATGTCTTCTAGGACAGTGTGAGCTCAGTTTTAGCAGGGCAGCTGTGGCTGAGTGGCTGTCCTCCAATGGGAGAGTTTGATTCCACCATCAGCCACATGCTGAAGTGTCCCTGTGCAAGACACTGAACCCCTCATTACCTCCGATGTGTGTCCCCTCAGTGTATGAATGTGATAAAGCTCTGATTATTATTTGTAGAGATCTAGTAGAGCGCTGTATGAATGGGTAAAAGAGGACATTGATTATGTTGTAAAGCACTTTATCTTGGTAAGAAAGGTGCTATACAAGTACAGTCCATTTACCATTTGTGGATAGCATATCACATGTGTGTGACCAACTATAAATCTTTCAATTGATTCCTTCTGTTGTAAATTGGTATGAAAACATTTAAACTGAAGGCAACAACTAAAACTCCAACAAATGTTGGACAAACAAGACAACAAACAAATGTACTGTGTGTATACAGTACATACCTTTGAAGTCAAAAAAGTAAGACAGTCTGTTGGCCAGCATGGCCCGTTGGCAGCCAGTCATACTGTAGCCCAGCAGCTCCTCTGGATCCCTGCTGAAGGCCTCACCAGCCTCTGAGCCACTCACTCCAATGTAGACGCCGGTCTTGCTGCCCCGCAGCGTGCTTGGTGTGAGACCTGTTTGCAAACAATTCTTTTCACAATCACTCTTAGACCAGACATTTCTGGTAACATATTTTATCACAGGGGTAGACATAAGGAAATATTCCAAGTTGTAGAGAGGACAACCTCTTAGTCTGGATGTCCTCCAAAATGATTGGTTGTCTGCAGCCTTTACAATAAAGAAGGCCAAAAATGTCAAGAATAATGTAATTTAATAAGTATACTGCACTGTGTACAAAGTCTACTATATACAAATGTTCACAGTCGGCCATCTTGTGGATTGCTTGAGATGTCCAAGCTACTGAATGGAAGACTCTTTCGGGAGCTGCTGGAGTAGATCTTCCTCGTTCTTGTCCTCATCCTCCTCATCAGACTTCAAGAAGAGAGGCACTCGCAGCATATTTAACGCAGGGATTAAAACAGGAACATATCAAACCCACACATTCAAGAGCTTTATCCTGCATACAGGTCACTTCTCAAAGGTTTTCACGTAAAGGAGTTTACTGTGTACATGACCGTAGTACAAGTACACAATATACTGTGTACATGACTGTAGTACAAGTACACAATATACTGTGTACATGACTGTAGTACAAGTACACAATATACTGTGTACATGACCTAGTACAAGTACACAATATACTGTGTACATGACCGTAGTACAAGTACACAATATACTGTGTACATGACCGTAGTACAAGTACACAATATACTGTGTACATGACCGTAGTACAAGTACACAATATACTGTGTACATGACTGTAGTACAAGTACACAGTATACTGTGTACATGACTGTAGTACAAGTACACAATATACTGTGTACATGACTGTAGTACAAGTACACAGTATACTGTGTACATGACTGTAGTACAAGTACACAATATACTGTGTACATGACTGTAGTACAAGTACACAATATACTGTGTACATGACTGTAGTACAAGTACACAATATACTGTGTACATGACTGTAGTACAAGTACACAATATACTGTGTACATGACTGTAGTACAAGTACACAATATACTGTGTACATGACTGTAGTACAAGTACACAATATACTGTGTACATGACTGTAGTACAAGTACACAATATACTGTGTACATAAGTGTAGTACAAGTACACAATATACTGTGTACATAAGTGTAGTACAAGTACACAATATACAGTGTACATAAGTGTAGTACAAGTACACAATATACAGTGTACATAAGTGTAGTACAAGTACACAATATACAGTGTACATAAGTGTAGTACAAGTACACAATATACAGTGTACATAAGTGTAGTACACGTACACAATATACTGTGTACATAAGTGTAGTACACGTACACAATATACTGTGTACATAAGTGTAGTACAAGTACACAGTATACTGTGTACATGTCCTTAGTACAAGTACACAGTATACTGTGTACAAGACTGTAGTACAAGTACACAATATACTGTGTACATAAGTGTAGTACAAGTACACAGTATACTGTGTACATGTCTTTAGTAAAAGTACACAGTTTACTGTGTACATGACTGTAGTACAAGTACACAATATACTGTGTACATGACCGTAGTACAAGTACACAGTATACTGTGTACATGTCCTTAGTAAAAGTACACAGTTTACTGTGTACATGACCATAGTACAAGTACACAATATACTGTGTACATGACCGTAGTACAAGTACACAATATACTGTGTACATGTCCGTAGTACAAGTACACAGTATACTGTGTACATGTCCTTAGTAAAAGTGCACAGTTTACTGTGTACATGATCATAGTACGAGTACATAATATACTGTGTACATGACCGTAGTACACAGTATACTGTGTACATGTCCTTTGTAAAAGTACACAGTTTACTGTGTGCATGACCATAGTACAAGCACATAATATACTGTGTACATGACTGCAGTACAAGTACACAGTATACTGTGTACATGACCTGAGTAAAAGTACACAGTATACTGTGTACATGACCTGAGTAAAAGTACACAGTATACTGTGTACATGACCTGAGTAAAAGTACACAGTATACTATGTACATGACCTGAGTAAAAGTACACAGTACACTGTGTACATGACCCGAGTAAAACTACACTGTATACTGTGTACATGACCTGAGTAAAAGTACACAGTATACTGTGTACAGTGTGACCCGCGCTGCTCTGCTCTGATTGGGTCAAACCGTGAGGAGTCTGGTTCTCCTTATTGGTTGAAAGCAGCATCAGTTTAATCTGTATCATTAGATTGGATGGCTTTAAAAAGACCACAAAAGTTTTTTTTTTCTTCCCTCTTTCATTTTTAAAGATGGAAATCCATTGTGGTGTCTAAACTTTAATCCATGTCTATTTCACTTGATGGAAATATGGAAATGGAGCTCGAGGCGAGATCTGGTTGTCCAAGACGTAAATAGATTGTCTTGGACAAACAGAAAGACCCCTGCCTCATGTCTCCTTGTTCCCTCACCTCCATCAAGGATGGCCTCGTAGGCGATCTCCAGCATGAGGCGAAGCTGTGGGTCCATCGTATTGGCCTGTTTGGGGTGGACTCCAAAGAAGGACGCATCAAAGTGGCTGATGTCCTTCAGTTTACCGTTCCGCTTTGGAAGACCATACATGCCTGTGGAGAAGCAAACACGTGGAGAAACACTATTTTGAGTTATTTTTTTCCTCAGAAAGACGGCAACTTAGTTAAGTGCTCGTTGCATCTGAAAGGAAGAAAGAATGCAGATCACATCTAGGTTTGCACAAGTTATCTTATAATAATATTGACTATAGAGTGGGTTGGAAAGTAGTCATGTCTCTTGGTGTTCGGTTTTGTTGTATGAAACCAGGAATTTAAAAGGAATTTTGTGGGATTTATAATTTATGCAACACAACTGCCATTAGTGTTTTCAGGCCAGTCTCCATGGTCATGGTCCATCTACCTAGTGGGATTTCTGTCCGTTCTTCATGACCAAACAGCTGCAGCTCCTCCAGGTTGGATGATGCTGCTTGTGTCCAACACTCTTCAAATCCAGATTCTCACTTGGACTGACGTCTAGGATTTGACTGGACCATTCCAGGACATTTAACTGGTTTTTCAAAGCGGTGAAATGTTGCTTCAGAAGGGTCCTGCTAGAAGCTGGACCTCTGTCCCAGTCTTAAAACTCTGGAAGACTCAGATTTCATCAAGAATGTCTCAATTTTACTTCATCTAGACTTCCTTTAACTCTGACCAGTTTCCCAGTCCCTGATGACGATCTCCACAGTATGATGCTGCCACCTCCATGTTTCACTGTAGGCGTGTTGTTCTCAACATATTGGTGGTGGATTTGTATCAGGCATGATGCTGTCCTTCACGGGCAAAAGTTTTAGAGAATTGCGGCTTTTATTAAGATTATAAATCCTGTTAAATTTCAGGTTGTAAAGCAGCAAATTAAAGATTAATTGCAAAAGTAATCTTGAGACCGTAATACATGATTTCATTACATCCAGGCTTGATTATTGCAATATGCTTCTTTTTGGAATCAGTCAGACCTGTATTGCACGTTTACAACTGGTTCAAAATGCTGCAGCCTAATTCTTAACTGGTACAGGTAAAAGAGAGCACGTTACTCCAGTTCTGGCCTCTCTTCACTGGCTCCCAGTTCACTTTCAAATTCCTTTAAAAATCCTTCTGTATGTTTTTAAATCTCTGAACAGTTCTGCCTCCTCTTATCTTGCTGATCTGCTGCAGCCATATGTCCCTCAGCGCTCTCTGAGGTCAGTGAATCAGATGTTTTCATTGGTTCCAGGTACGCATTTTAAGCTCAGAGGTGACATGACTTTCTCTGTTGCAGGTCAAAGACTGCAGAATGACTTACCAGTGCATGTCAGGAATAGCTCCTCTCTCACCGTTTTTAACGTCTCATTCGAAAACTCACTTTTATTCCCAGGCTTTGACACTGTGTGAGTTGATTTTAGCGTGTCTCTATTCTGTAATGTTAGTAATTAAGTTATTATCTTTAACTCTGTGGATCTATGCATTTTATCCTGTGTGCTTTGCCTTTTTTTGTTTTGTTTCTGCTGTACAGCACTTTGGTTGGACTAGTTGCTGTTTTAAGTGCTTTATAAATAAAGTGGTATGGTATTACCAAAATGGATAAATACTGGGCACTGCATGTGGCTCCTGAAGGTAATGGATACAAAGGGGGTGAATATACATATGCACACAACACCTTCCAGTCAGTTTTATGTTTTAGAAGATTTTAAAACGTCTTCCTCATTATTTAATATATTTTGTGTAGGTTAATGACCTATAATCAAACTGAAAACTGATTTAAACTCCTATCCAAACTGAATATTTTGCCATCAGATTCCAGGTTAAATAATTCACAATCTCCTCCCTGGACTGCCACCTTACTGTGGTGGAGGAGTTTTGAGTGTCCCAATGATCCAAGGGGCTATGCTATCAGGGGATTCATGCCCCTAGTCGGGTCACCCAAGGCAGACAGGTCCTAGGTGAGGGACCAGACAAAGTGCAGCCCAAAGACCCCAATGATGAGTACAACTAATGGAAACAATGTTCCCTCGCCCAGACGCGGGTCACCGGGGCCCCACTCTGGACCCGGGCCTGGAGGTGGGTCATGTTTGCGAGCGCCTGGTGGCCGGGCTTTTACCCATGGAGTCCGGCCGGGCACAGCCCGAAGAGGAGACATGGGTCCCCCTTCCCATGGGCTCACCACCTGTGGGAGGGGCCAAAGGGGTCGGTGCAATGTGGGATGGGTGGTGGCCGAGGGCGGGGACCCTGGCGGTCTGATCCTCGGCTACAGAAGCTGGCTATTGGGACGTGGAATGTCACCTCTCTGGTGGGGAAGGAGCCTGAGCTAGTGTGTGAGGTTGAGAGGTTCCGGCTAGAAATAGTCTGACTCACCTCAACGCATGGCTCTGGCTCTGGAACCAGTTTCCTTGAGAGGGGTTGGACACTCTTCCACTCTGGAGTTGCCCCTGGTGAGAGGCGCCGAGCAGGAGTGGGCATACTTGTTGCCCCCCATCTTGGTGCCTGTACGTTGGGGTTCACTCCGGTGAACGAGAGGGTATCCTCCCTCCGCCTACATGTGAGGGACAGGCTCCGACTGTTATTTATGCTTATGCGCTAAACGGCAGCTCAGATTTCCCACCCTTTTTGGAGTCCTTGGGGGGGTACTGGAGAGTGCACCTCCTAGGGACTCCTTTGTTCTACTGGGGGACTTCAACGTTAACGTGGGGAATGACAGTGAGACCGGGTGTGGTTCAGAGGAACGGCCCCCCTGATCTGAACCCGAGTAGTGTTCTGTTCAAGCGTAAGGGTGTCCATATGTGCTCTTGGCACCAGGCCTAAGTTCGATGATTGACTTTGTTGTCGTCTCATCTGCTCTGCGGCCGCATGTCTTGGACACTCGAGTGAAGAGAGGGGCGGAGCTGTCCACTGACCACTACCTGGTGGCGAGTTGGCTTCGATGGTGGGGGAAGATGCCAGTCAGACATGGCAGGCCCAAACGTATTGGGAAGGTCTGATGGGAATGTCTGGCACAGTCTCCTGTGAGACAGAGCTTTTAACTCCCACCTCCTGGAGAGCTTTGAACACGTTCCGGGGGAGGAGGGGAACATTGAGTCAGAGTGAACCATGTTCCGCGCCTCTATTGTCGAGGCAGCTTATCGGAGCTGTGGCCACAAAGTTGTCAGTGCCTGTCGTGGCGGTAACCCTAAAACCCGGTGGTGGACACAGACGGTGAAGGATGCTGTCAGGATGAAGAAGGAGTCCTATCAGGCCTTTTTGGCCTGTGAGACCCCGGAAGCAGCTGATGGGTAACGGCAGTCCAAGCGGCATGCAGCTCGGGAAGTCACTGAGGCAAAAACTCGGGCATGGGAGGAGTTCGGAGAGGCCATGGAGAATGACTTCCGTATGGCTTCGAGGCGATTCTGTTCCACCATCTGGCGTCTCAAGGGGAGAAAGCGGTACGCGACCAACACCATTTATAGTGGGGGTGGTGCGCTGTTGACCTCAACTCGGGATGACGTGGGTTGGTGGGCAGAATACTTTGAAGACCTCCTCAATCCCACTGGCATGTTTTCCACTGAGGAAGTGGAGCCTGGGGACTTTGGGTCGGTCTCTCCAATCTCTGGTGCTTAGGTCACCAAGGTGGTTAAAAAGCTCCTTTGTGGCAAGGCCCCGGGGGTGGATGAGATTCGCCCGGAGTTCCTTAAGGCTTTGGATGTTGTGGGGTTGTGTTGGCTTACACGACTCTGCAATACTGTGTGGACATCGGGGGCAGTTCCCCTGGATTGGCAGACTGAGGTGGTGGTCCCCCTATTCAAAAAGGGGGGCCGTAGAGTGTGTTCCAACTACAGGGGGATCACACTCTAAGCCTCCCTGGTAAGGTCTATTCAGGGGTTCTGGAGAGGAGGGTCCATCGGATAGTCGAACCTCGGATTCAGGAGGAGCAGTGTGGTTTTCGTGCTGGTCGTGGAACACTGGACCAGCTCTACACCCTCAGCAGGGTCCTGGAGGGTGCGTGGGAGTTTGCCCAACCAGTTTACATGTGCTTTGTGGACTTGGAGAAGGCATTCGACCGCGTCCCTCGGGGGTTCTGTGGGGGGTACTCCGGGAGTATGGGGTACCAGGCCCTTTGATATGGGCTGTTAGGTCCCTGTACGACCGGTGTCAGAGCTTGGTCCGCATTGCCGGCAGTAAGTCAGGCTCGTTTCCAGTGAGAGTTGGACTCCGCCAAGGTTGCCCTTTGTCACCGATTCTGTTCATAACTTTTATGGACAGAATTTCTAGGCGCAGCCAAGGTGTTGAGAGGATCCATTTTGGTGGCCTTAGAATCGCTTCTCTGTTTTTTGCAGATGATGTGGTCCTACTGGCTTCATCAGGTCGTGATCTACAGCTTTCGCTGGAGCGGTTTGCAGCAGAGTGTGACGCGGCCGGGATGAGGATCAGTTCCTCCAAATCCGAGGCCATGGTCTTGAGCCGGAAAATGGTAGAGTGCCCTCTCCGGGTCGGGGAGGAGGTCCTGCCCCAAGTGGAGGAGTTTAAGTATCTCGGGGTTTTGTTCACGAATGATAGGAAAATGGAGCATGAGATCGATAGGATAGGTGCAGCGTCAGCAGTGAAGCGGGCGCTGTACCGGTCTGTCGTGGTGAAGAGAGAGCTAAGTCAAAAGGCGAAGCTCTCAATTTCCCGGTCGATCTACCTTCCTATCCTCATCTATGGTCATGAGCTTTGGATTGTGACCAAAAGAACGAGATCGGATACAGGCGGCCGAAATGAGTTTTCTCCGCAGGGTGTCTGGACTCTCCCTTAGAGATAGGGTGAGAAGCTCGGTCATCCGGGAGGGACTCAGAGTAGAGCCGCTGCTTCTCCACATCGAGAGGAGCCAGTTGAGGTGGCTCGGGCATCTGGTTAGGATGCCTCCTGGACGCCTCCCTGGTGAGGTGTTCCGGGCATGTCCCACCGGGAGGAGACCCAGAGGAAGACCCAGGACACGCTGGAGGGACTATGTTTCTCAGCTGGCCTGGGAACGCCTTGGGCTTCCCCCGAAGGAACTGGCCCAAGTGGCTGGGGAGAGGGAAGTCTGGGCCTCCCTACTTAGGCTGCTACCCCCGCGACCCGACCCCGGATAAGCGGAAGAAAATGGATGAATGGATAATTCACAGTTTCTAAAACTACAATAAGAGGCCAACAATTCAAAGCTTTTATGAAAATAAATCCATAAATACCCCAAGTTTGGATTTGAGAGGCTGAGACACTTTACCTTTATGACTCAGCTTTAATAGTTTCTGTGCAGTGTGTTTGTGCACAATAAAGAAAAAAACAGCACATGAATAGAATAAAATAAATCAGTATGAAGAAGAATGTGAATGTGTAAAAGAAAAACTCAAAGCCACCATCTTTGTTCTCTAAAGCACAGAATACTGTGTGTCTAACCTGGTGTCCACCGCCGGTCATCCTCTGTCACCATGTCCACACCATTGATGAGGTTTTCCCAAAACTCCTCCAGGTTGTCTGATTCTGGCAAACGGCCCGAAATCCCAGCAATCACTACGTCTTCCATCCTGAACAACCACAAATACAGGAAGGGGGTACACGTTTTAACATAAAACGGACTGACAGAATTAGTGCAGACGGTTCAATGAATGCATGGTTAACACAGTGGGGTTCCTGTGCTGGGGGTGGGGCTTTTTGGAGCACACAGGAGGTTCCTGAAAGGCCCAGCGGGGGCCATTTGTCGAAACAGAACTCTGTTTCCATACTTCAGTAAATTATGTGAACAAATTTGTGAACATCCTTCTGTCAGTCTGAGTTGAGTGCCTGTTGGTTTCAGTGAAGTCAGACTCATGTATCCAACAATCAGTTTTCATTTCTTTTCAATGGCAGAAACGTATTCAGTCCAGCTCATTTTAATGTAAATACTGGAAATCCTACTTTAAGCAAGATAAATAATGCAAATCAGAAGCATACAAAACCCCAAATTTACCTTTTTTATGTTTCTTATTTACAAGTATCAGTGAAGTCTCCTGAAGTGGGGTTCTGTGGAAAGGTTATAAATAAAGAATAGCTTACTTGTTGTAGATCATTTTTGAATGACCTCAGTTTGATTAATTAAGAGTATAATTCTGATCAGATTAATGAGCTAATGGCTAGTCAGAGCTAGACCAAAGATAGATGTATATTTTTAGACGTGTATAGCTCTTAATGGCTTATCAGAGGTTTTTGTTGATATTTCAAATTAATTGTCTTAAATTGTGACCTATATGATTAACAGTGCATGAATAGGAGCTTCAAATAAAAGTTTTTTGTTGTCGTTTTTAAGCAAGACCAAGGTGTATTGATGCTCCCTTCAGTCTAAAATAAAATCATAGAGATTCATTAGATGCCATAAAGATTCAGGTGTTTTTTTATTTATTTATTAAATCTAAATGAAATATTATTTGAAAATGTGAACAATGGAAGCATCAGCAGCTAGCTGTAGCACTTCCAGTAGCACCTAGCCTACTTTTTGTTAATATACTATATTTCTGTTGGACTAACTGTGTAATGTGGATTTGATGTCTTTGTAAAGATTTATAAACTAGAATATGCACAAACCACTATGAACATCTGAGTTGTTTGCAGCAGAAAATATTTTATTTTAGTTTGTCTTTTTTATTCATTTGTCAGTCGCAGATGCAACAACACAAATTTATAGTAAACAAAAGGCCATTTGAAATTTGTACTACTCGTCAATTCATGACAAATATGCCAACCAGATGGTTTTTAGTAGTTCTACTGTATACAGTATACTGTAGAAGTCTCGTTTCTTCGTTCGGTTGTATACAAGTAATATTTTGAAACTTCTAATGGTACAAATCTCAAACAAGTTAAGAACATTTGGAATTAGGAATATATCGGTTGTATAATCCCGTAGACTTTGTTTTCAATTCAATAATCAATTACTCAAAGTCAAAGTCAACTTTATTGTCAGAACTGCAATATGTACAGGACATACACAGGATTGAAATTGCGTTTCTCTCAGTCCCTCGGTGCAACAGTAACCATTTAAACACTAAAACACTGAAACATTTAATAAACATAAGCATAAAATAGTAAAAGTGTAACACTGTCCTGAGTTTTTGCATAGTAGTATAAAAGTATGAAAATTTACACCAACACTAAAACACTAAACATTTAATGAACATAAGCATAAAATGAAATAATAAAAGTGTAATACTGTCCTGAGTTTTTGCATAGTAGTATAAAAAGTATATCTATAAAATAAACTGAAGGTTCTAGCATTGACATTTGCAAAGAGTGGCAAGCAGCATGAGTTAATGTACACAGTATATGTATGAGGTAGTTGATGTTGGTATAGAGGCAAAGTGGCATATGCAGTAAGGCACTCATTCATTCATTCAACCTTTATTTAGTCAGGTAAATCTTTTGAACCTCATGGGCTCATTTACGAAAGCGACCTGCTAAAACTAAAGAACAATGAACAGCAATGGTAGAATTTCCTTAAACAATAAACAATCAAACAATAAACAATAG
>JBBPBX010003661.1:43121-81173 GCA_038048925.1 Garcialebias charrua
TTCCAGCTTTAACTTGTTGTTAACTTGTTGACAACAACTTGTAGTTAGCTGAACTTTTAGCCAGAGAGGAAAACAGGCTGCCTCGTCTGCTCTGTTTACAGGCAGCACGCATGCGCAGTAGTGAAGGTTCCAAAAATCACAGCGCCATCTAATGGCCCAGCATGGTAACTACAGTGAAATCATGAGGACGGGGGGGGGGGGGGAGAGAGTCGTATCCACAGGATTCGCCTGTGTCGACGCAAAACTTTTGACCTAATTAACATGCCCATAAGTTCCGTTTCCCCCACACAGTGTCCGTGTAAACAGGCAAACAAAATGTAAAATGCTTTTTTAAATCTACAAGAAAAAAACGTTTGTGCATCGGTACATGGGGTAAAGATGTGGAATTGTTTAAGCAAGAAAATCAAGCAATGTCCAAACATTAAACAGTTTAAAACATAATTTAAGAAGATGGACATCACTGCATATCAATATGGGAAATAATGACTGTTATTATCATGTTGTTAACAATCAATGAATGTATTAAGTATTACTGCATTATGGTATATTGATCTAGAAAGCATTTTAACATTAAAATGATTGATGCTTTAAAAATACAAAAAAAGAATGTTATAAGTTACCATGAATAGTAAATTATTGGATGATGCTATAGATATAAGGGTGTAACAAAAAGGTTTATACTTCTACTCACTCCTTTGAACGTGTTAATATACTTTACTACCGTTTGTGCTTGCTTTTGTTTTAAATGTAATATTTTTATATAACTTTGTTTATTCTTTTATTATACTACATTCAAGAAAGTTAAACAAATAGAGGAAGCCTATTTTTGCTTTTCATGAACTAGCAAAGTTTTGGTAGTGTTAAAATCATCTACTTTGTACATATGATGATTTCTATTTCATTATTTTTCCACCAAGACTTGCAAACATACAGATATTTACCTTTTAAAACAGTCTGCTGGGCATTAACACTTCAATTTTTGTTCTCCTTTTATCAATACCAATTGCACAGTCATGTTGCTTGAACAATCTTCAGTGGCAAATGATTCAAGGCTCATTTTGTTTTTAAACTCTGTTTGCCATTGGCTGATTATCCCCTAATGGTGGTGGTTTCATTTTCTTAGTTGAATAAAAAGCTAACAAACGTAAAATTTGTTCCTAACTACATCTACGATATGTTCTTTTACTAAAGTAAAAGGACACCAATCACATCGCAGACTGATTAATTTATTTCTGTGTGACCACTGCACACAGATGAAATGACATTAATCCCATTCCTGACATGTTTGATTAATATCACCGAGCTGATTGTATTGTGCTCATAAGGCATGACATGACTTTGCTATATCTGCTCCCTGCCAATAATCTCAGTGTTTGCACAGATTTGAACAGTGTTTTTTCCTCTTCCTTAATGCTGGTGGTTCTGTTAACCTCAAGCAGCCACCGTCTGTTTTAGGACTTAAGTGCTTTTCACAATAGACCTGTCAAAACTGATGGATCTCAGTCCCACATTGCTCCTCGAGGTGTGTTTGTCCTGATTCCAAAAATAAATTCTTCTGACTTGTGTGGTGCTTGTACACAACTTCCTATCCAGCTTCAGCTCGCAGAAATACTGTTACAAGACAAGGAGGCAGAAACTGGCCCTGAAGATTCGTGTCATAATCCACACACATGCGCAAAAGATCAAATTTTCTCCCTCTAGCCACTAAAGGTCAGGAAACCATTGAGGAAAACTACCGTAGATTTGGCTTTTAAATATTTATTCAGTCAGTATATTTAATGATTTATTTAATAACTCTGGCCTTTACTTTGAAGATGGAGTTTGGTAAAAAAAAATAAAAAAATAAAAAAATAAAAGGCTGCTCCGTCTTTGTTGAATCATGGCTTTGCTTTGACAGCTTCCATGAGATTAAAGATTTTTGAAAATCAGAATGCGTCATCTTTTTTTTTAAATGGAGAGGCACTGGAATACAAGCTGACAAGCAGTCTTTTGAATGTTTCTTTTGGTTTAGTTTAGTTTTGTTGCAATCATGTAAGAAGAATACACACAAAACCTTTGATTAATATATGCATAAAGTTTAAAAATGCTACACTACAGCATTGCTTCATCTTTGATTTCTTTCATTCCAAAGATGAGTTTTGACTACCAATACATGTTTTTTTACTGGCTCTCTGTGAATAATGTTTGTTTTTCCACCATCAACCCTGTAACAAATACACCAGATTGGGTCAGGTGTATTTGCAACGTCCTTCCTTTGAGTTTCATCCAGCATGTGAACGATAGTTATTTTTCTCAGGTTTATCAGAGTCTCATCAGATTCTATAGCACATTAACGGGGGTTGTCTTTGCTCCAGTGTACACCCATAACTGCTCTGGATTGTAATCTGGCCATTTTTGAAGTGCTGAATTTGCTGCTGCTTCATGCATATGCATCCGTAGTCCAATGCCGATCTCATGAGGGCTCTGTAAATATTTAATAATTGCCTATCTGCTCCCCAGTTATTTCCAACCACTGATTACTTTTACACTTGGTTTTAAACAATTTCACATGGTCTTGCCATGTATATGAACTGTCTAACCATAAACCCAAATATTTAAATTTATAAACCATTTAAAAAGTTGCCCATATATTTCCTATATTTATCTTTTATTTGCAATCATCATGTTAACATGATTTGCCTATTGACAATTTGAAACCCCATTCAAAAAAGAACTTCTTTATTTTATTACGGTTATTACTTTTCCTAATGTTTATAACGGGAAACCTTTTTACCCCTCATCCATACCACCCCATCTTCAGCATATAATGCAGATTTGATGCATCTGTCAAGTTTTGCAAATATCATTAATCAATGTTTAAAAAAAAAACTGGACTAATTACACTGCCTTGCGGAGTGACATTTTTCACTGAAATCTAGAAAATTCCTCCCCAACTTCTACTCACTGTCCTATCTTTAAAGAAACCGACTATCCAGTTATACATCCTCTCATCAATTCCCATTTGTTCACATTTTATCCGCAGCCCTTCCCTCCACATTGAATCATTGGCTTTTTCTATATGTAAAAATACTATGATTGATTATTTCATTACATTATTATTGATTATTTATTACTATGATTGATTATTTCATTTACTTAGAGTTTTTCCATAACATTACACACTACATCTACTGTGGACCGACCAGTTCTAAAACCACACTGATGGTTACTTATACAGTATGTTCCCCTTTTTTTCCCCCAAAAACACACAGTCTATTAACCAGTACTTTCTCAATCAATTTACACGTGAGAAGTTAAAGCTCCACTGACATCATCTTTTAACTTTCCATAAAATGGCACAACATATATATATATATTAAGATTGACCCCTGATCGTTTCTGCTAAAACAATGTTAAATTAATTAGAATTCCTCTCGAAAATAGTTTAAAATTAGCGCCGTTTTTTTAACACGATAAATAGGGATTTCGCCGTCGCAGGATGATGACGTCATGACAAGAATTTTCTCTACTGCGCAGCTTGAAAACAATGGAGGAGCTACAAACTCGATCCGTCCAATTTAGCCATTTAAAAGTTAATATTTTAGCGGATTGTCTGCAGAGAAGCCAAAGTTATTTCCAGTAAACAGCAGGTTATAATTTTTTTTCAGCTCCTGCTGGTTTTTGGAGACTTTTCACTTCATGAGGTGAGCTGCTGTGTGGAGTTACATGAGCTGCATGTGGACGAGGCAGAAGTAATTCTACAACATGTACATCGTCTCCAGCCTCCACAGCACTGAAATGGTAATATATTAGTTAATGTTTCTAATAATTATTCAACATTAATTTATAGTTTAAAAAATTAGTCCCTTTTAAAATATCTGTTAAATATATTATTCTTTTATTTTATTTTGTTTGTGTTTTCAGGTTTCCAGGTCTCCAGTCCATCACCTGAGGCTCTTCCTGAACCACTAGTACAACCCAGACTTTCACATCACAGCAGGTAAGATTGCATCAACGAAAAGAATAGTACTCAACAATATTCTTTGATGTAAATCTGTTGATTTTCTGTGGTTCTGATGAGGGAAGTGACAAAGTGGATATTATCTACATATATATATCTACGGCTATAGATATATCTACGGCATGTCGAGAGTGCCAGAACCAGTGAAGGGTGAACTGTATAGTTGTGCAAAGCTGTATTTATTGAAGTAACCTGTATGTATTTATTGGAGTAATTTAGTGTCTTGGGGTTTAAAGGGTCTGTTTAGTTGGGATAAAATGAATGAAATAATTACAAAAAGAATGTTGAACATGATGTAAATAAATAAAGAATGTTTTAAGGTAACTGTAAATAAATTTTTGAACAGTTGTCCCGGATGTTTTAATCAATGCAAAGCGAACCTGCATGGCCTTAAAAGCTATAAGGTATTATTCTCTGGGGGAAATTCCCAGGGTGGCGTTGTTAAACTTAATTTATTCATGTTCTCAGGGCATGAGTAATGCCACATTTTGGCGTTGTTGGTAGGGTGTTTGCATTTGCTTTTTATGAACATCCGGGACCAGTAGTTGTTTGAGATTTACAGTATTGGTGTTTTGTGTGTTTTGTTTTTTTCTTTGGTTTATGTTTTTTTGTGTTTTGTGTGCAGATTGGCTGACCCGGAAGCAGAGCAGTGGTGGTTCCAGCAAATCTTTAAAGTGGTGGGTGGATGAAACTTGTAGTTATGGCAGAAAATCAGGATCTTAAAAGAGTTGACCATGAGCAGTTATGACAAGGGCAGGCCAGCTTAAATGCAACAGTCTACTTCTTCAGTATTGCCTTATGCCCTCCTATGTCCAGTCTCCCTGAAGCAGCGAGATTGATTTTGTGCCTAGAGATAGGAAGTGTCCATCTTTAGGGGTAGGATGGGTATAAGGTTGAATGAAGTGGTGGATGAGAGCATGTGAGGTGGCTGCCCAAGCATTTCTTTGGATTGGTCACTTGGGGGGGAGAGAGTCTTCAGGAGCTCCCTCTTATAATGTCCGGATTTTAGGATAGCTTCTTAAATTTGTGGAGTCATGACATGATGGCTGCCACGTGTTCGACTGGGACTGTTAAAGACCAGTTGGTGGAAGTGTTGGATAGCTTCCGGTAATATTGAGGTTTGTGTAGTCATGAGATGATGGCTGCCACGTGTTCTGAGGGGCACTGAGGTGCTACCGCTTTGGTTGGACCTGTGGATGCTTGGTCCTGGTAATATTGAAGTTTGTGGAGTCATGAAATGATGGCTGCCACGTGTTCGACTGGGACTGTTAAAGACCAGTTGTGGAAGTGTTGGATAGCTTCCGGTAATAACTTAATTTTGTGGAGTCATGACATGATGGCTGCCACGTGTTTTGAGGAGCACTAAGGTGCTACCGCTTTGGTTGGACCTGTGGATGCTTGGTCTTGGTAATAATTAAGGTTTGTGGAGTCATGAAATGGTGGCTGCCACGTGTTGGTTTCCCTTCAGGGGTTTTTGAGATTTTACCTCTGGTCTTAGGAGCTGATGGGATCAGTTTTAATGGATTATCGTCGGGTCGCCGATACAAAAGGTGGGGGTAGAATGTAGCAGTAGAGAATGATGCCTGATCAGGCTGATGGGTTCCAGGTGCGAATGTCTGGTTGTTAGAGTGGGCGTGGTATAAGAGCAGCTGCTCTGCATGCGGGCAGACAGGGTCGTCTTCACACTTCGCCGTGTGGCTGGTGCCGTGGGTTCTGACCGTCATGGTGTCCCACGGGTTTTGGCCGTAAAGGCAACCAGTCATTGAGTGTGGTACGGGCTGTTTGACTGCTGCACGGTAGGTGTTCTTTCTCTCGTTGTACTATAGCTGATTTTGGGTCAGAAATGATAAGTCTGTGTGATTATAGGTAGAGCGCTGCGGTGCTGGGCTTCTTCCCTCCCTCCGGCTACGAGGATGTGTGTGTACGTGTGTGTGTGTATATGGTTGTGAGGACCAGCAGGTAAGGAAACAATTGTCATTGTAAGCTTTATTTTGTGGCAGCTATATGGAGAGTAGTTATTAATTAACTTTCTTTAGGTCTCCCCACATCGGGACTACTGCTGCTCTGTTTCCGGAGACTGCTGCTTTATGAACATGGACTGTGGTGTCGTCAGCTGTGTTCCCCTTGCAGTGGCACGTAGAGTGTGACGTCAGTGCGGCCACTTGCCTTTTCTACGGCATGTCGAGAGTGCCAGAACCAGTGAAGGGTGAACTGTATAGTTGTGCAAAGCTGTATTTATTGAAGTAACCTGTATGTATTTATTGGAGTAATTTAGTGTCTTGGGGTTTAAAGGGTCTGTTATTTAGTTGGGATAAAATGAATGAAATAATTACAAAAAGAATGTTGAACATGATGTAAATAAATAATGTTTTAAGATGTTTTAAGGTAACTGTAAATAAATTATCATTGTTATTTTTGAACAGTTGTCCCGGATGTTTTAATCAGTGCAAAGCGAACCTGCATGGCCTTAAAAGCTATAAGGTATTATTCTCTGGGGGAAATTCCCAGGGTGGCGTTGTTAAACTTAATTTATTCATGTTCTCAGGGCATGAGTAATGCCACACTAACATCAAGTCCTGAGATCACCCGTTGTCTTGCTTTGTGTATTGTTCTAAGTCCTCTATTTTTCGTTCTAGTTCAGCAATTTTATTGTCTTTGCTAATTATCAGTTCTTTCAGTTCTCTTATTTCTTTAACCAGACCGGCCTGGGAATCCATTTTTTTTTGTTAAATTTTCTATTTGTCCACTCATAAAGTTGAGTGATTCTTTAAAGTCTTGCATTTCTACTGAGTTGTTTCCCTCCGGGTCTGGTGACTTTTGTCCTCTATTTCTCATATTTGCAGAGTCTGGTGACTTTTGTCCTTTACTTCTCGTCATACTTACAGAGCTTGTAATCTAATGGTAGCAGGTCTCTGGTTTGTTTGCTGAACCACGTGGCCCTTCCACGAGGCTCACAGGCCTAACGATGGTGGCTGTGGCCCAGCAGTGCAGCACCCAGATCAGCAGTTATTAGAACAGAACTCACGGTTTCAGCAGCCTGCAGCAATCAGCTCTATTATCCGAAGAGGTTTTGCTCACTAGATCCGATGTAGCCCAGTTAGCACAGCACGTAGCTCCAATAGCTTCAGGCGCAGCTCCGACACCAGCCCGGTCCCAGGCGGTGGTCCCCTGGCTCGCCCACGGCGCTCGGCCCAGCTCGAAGCCCCAGGTGGCGTTCACGGCTCTCGGCCTACTCGCGGCGCTCGGTCCAGCTCAAAGCCCCAGGTGGCGTTCACGGCTCTCGGCTCTCTCGCGGCGCTCGGTCCAGCTCAAAGCCCCAGGTGGCGTTCACGGCTCTCGGCTCTCTCGCGGCGCTCGGTCCAGCTCAAAGCCCCAGGTGGCGTTCACGGCTCTCGGCTCTCTCGCGGCGCTCGGTCCAGCTCAAAGCCCCAGGTGGCGTTCACGGCTCTCGGCTCTCTCGCGGCGCTCGGTCCAGCTCAAAGCCCCAGGTGGCGTTCACGGCTCTCGGCTCTCTCGCGGCGCTCGGTCCAGCTCAAAGCCCCAGGTGGCGTTCACGGCTCTCGGACCACTCGCGGCGTTCGGCCCAGCTCGAAACTCCAGGCGGTGTTCACGGAGCTCGGTCCACAAACTCCACCGCGCTACCACTGTAGCGTGCTTTGTTGTATTCTTTCGCTGCAACAAAGCACCTCCAGCGTGCTAGCCCGTAGCTACGCTAGGCTAACTCTCGGCAAAAACTCACGGACACGTTGGCTTGTAGATTCATAATTCTGAATCGCATGTTCCAGTCCAATTTCCGCAGCTTTTTCAGCGCTCCTCTCTGCACATCCAGCGCAAAAAACTGCAAGTACAAGCTCTCCAAATACTCCTTTGGAGGTAGTACTGGCAGGAGCCCGACTAAAACATCCACTCTGCTCAGCCGCCATCTTGAATGTGAATTAAATTAAACAATTTTGGACCAAGTATTGAACCCTGTGGGACTCCACATGTGATTTTACAAAAATTTGATCTGTTTTCCTCTATCTGAACAAATTGTTCTCTATTTTTAGAAAGCTTCTTATCCATTTAAGTGCAAGTCCTCTAACGCCATACTTGTCCAATTTATTAATGAGAATTTTGTGATCAATAGTGTCAAAAGCCTTCCTTAAATCAACAAATAAACTCATACAATGCTGTTTATTGTCAGTAGCTGTGGTGATATGTTCCATAAATTCCATTAAAGCCATAGATGTTGAATATTGTGATCGAAACCCATACTGACTATCACTTAGAATGTTGTACTTTTTTAGAAAATCGTCTAATCTGATTGAAAAAAATTTCAAGAATTTTTGAAAATTGTGGGAGCAATGATATCGGTCTGTAATTGCTGAAGTTGCCCCTATCACCGCATTTGAAAATAGGGACTACCTTAGCTACTTTCATTTTATCAGGAAATGTGCCCGTAGTGAAAGACAGATTACAAATGTAAGTGAACGGATCAATTACATCAGTTATTATGTCCTTGACAACCATCATATCCATGTCACACCAGTCTCTAGACCTTTTATCTGAGAATTTTTTAACTATCATGATTATTTCATCTTTATCAGTCCCTTTTAGAAACAATGTATTTTCACAACCTTTAATTAAGTAACACACGTCCTTGTCCACTTTGGAAATTGTTTTTGCAAGATTTGATCCAACGTTTACAAAGTAATCATTGAATCCATTTGCAACTTCGTTTTCATTTAGTATTTCATCATTTTCATTCACAAAACATTTGGACATACACATTTCTTTTTTGTGTTTGTTTAAGACACTGTTCATTACATTCCACGTTGCTCTCATATCGCCACGTGTGTTATGTAGCAATTTACTATAATATTCCTTCTTCTGTTTTTTTATAATTCCTGTTAATTTATTTTTATACCTTTTTATATTTGATCTCTGCCTCAGGGGTTCTTGTTTTCAGGAAACAAGAATACAAATGGTTCTTTTTCTTACATGTGTTCCTTAGTCCAGTTGTCATCCATGGTTGATCAATATTGCGTTTTTGCGTGGAATTTTTCTGCACACAATTTTTTTTTGTACAGGGTATCCAAGATAGTCATAAACTCATCATATGATTTGTTTACGTCATCCACATACACATCATTCCAATTTTGTTTTTTAAATCTTTTTTGAAATTATCTATTGCTCTTTTGGTCGTGCTTATTTTATATTTTGGTCTTGTAATCGGATTTCTGAAATTATTTTCCATTTTACAAATCGTAAAAACTGGCAAGTGGTCACTGAGATCAGTTTTTAAAATACCACTTATATTAGTTTCATCAGTCAAGTTCGTGAAGATATTGTCAATTTTTGTTGTACTATGAGTTGTTATTCTAGTCGGATTAGATATCAAGGGAAACAAGGTCAGACTACACATTGCATTAACAAATGCACTAACATTAGAGTCGTCTGAATTACCCAGATCGATGTTAAAATCACCACTTAAAAAGACAGTTTTGTTACCTCTCTTTCCAAATAACTCCAGGATTTTGTCAGTAAATGACTCTATGTTTGACCCTGGTGCACGATATACACAACTTATTATTAAATTTTTGTCATTTTTATTTATTATTTCTATAGTTGCCATTTCCATTAAATTGTCTACAGCTATAGACATAGCATCAATTTGTTTACATTTGATTCCATTCCACCCTTTTTTTGTGTCTGTTTTTGTAATATGGGCGGCCGTGGTGTAGTGGTAATGGCAGTCGTCCCCCAATCGGAAGGTTGGCGGTTCGAATCCCGGTTCCCCACACCATGTGTCGTTGTGTCCTTGGGCAAGACACTTAACCCCGAGTTGCTCCCGGTAGGACTGGAAAGCACCTTGCATGGTAGTCTGCCACTACCGGTGTATGAATGTGTGTAGCAATCCATGTGTGTAGCACTTTGAGATTTTCACTAATGAAAAGTGTGTTATAAATTGAATTCATTATTATTATTATTATTATTATTAATATAGTTCATAACCTTCTATAAAAGCATTATTGATATTGTCATCATTTAGCCATGTTTCAGAGAGTGCTATGATTGAAAAGGTTTTGTTTAGATTTTTTAAATATTCAGTTATCCTCATTAAACTAGCATTACTACTTCTACAGTTAATGTGAATAATGGAGATGCTTTCATCCTGTATCTTTATATCATTAAATTGAATATCCTCATTAAACTAGCATTAATACTTCTACAGTTAATGTGAATAATGGAGATGCTTTCATCCTGTATCTTTATATCATTAAATTGAATTTCGTCATAATAATTACTTTTGTTGAATAATGGAAGTACATTTTTTTCTATTTCTTCAAATTCAAGCTCTGTTTTTATTGGCTGGTTACAAACTCTGTTTTTATTGGCTGGTTAACGGCGTGTCACTGTGGCTTTTTAGAAATGCTTTTAGAGAAGCAAGGGGACAATAGTTTTTTTTCAGAGATTACTTGTCTAAAATCAGTATGTCAGGAGGTAGTGACAGAGTGAAGAAATATGTTAAAAATATATTGTTAGAAAAGTTACATACAGCTCCTTTAAGGTGTTTTCATCAGCAATTTCGGCTTGTCACGAGGGCTGGGGGAGCAGGACGCCTGGCGCGCACCCGCTCATAATAAGATTTATGAAGGGCCTGCTAAGGAAGAGATCCCCCAGCAGGATCTTGACCCCTGGATGGGATCTTAGTCTGGTCTTGGGGGCTCTCTGTGATCCCCCATTCGAACCACTGAGCGACATTAAGATAGATTTATTATCTTATAAGACCGCTCTGCTAATGGCTCTGTGCTCGGCGAAACGTGTGGGTGACCTCCATGCTTTGTCCGTGCACCCAATGTGTACCAGGTTTGCCCCTGACGGGTCAAAGGTCACCCTAAGGCCTAATCCTGCATATATCCCTAAGGTCTTGACTCTGAACCCCAGAAGTCTGGACTTTGATCTCTCTTCTTTTCCTCCTGCTCCTGTCCTCACTCAGGAACAGAAAAGGCTGAAGGCACTCTGCCCTGTGAGGGCTTTAAGCGCTTACATGCAGAAAACAGCTGAATGGAGGAAAACAAACCAACTGTTTGTGTGCTTTGCGGCCCCAGCTACTGGTAGGGCCCTATCAAAGCAGCGCCTCTCACACTGGGTGACTGAGGCCATAAAAAGGGCGTACAGTAGCAAAGGTCAACAGGTGCCCTCTGGAGTGCGTGCCCACTCCACTCGGGGCTTGGCCACCTCGTGGTCATTGTTCAAGGGTGTACCAGTTGCAGACATCTGTGCGGCTGCGAACTGGAGCTCAACAAATACGTTTGCAAAGCATTACAGTTTGGACGTTACTGCGTGTGATGTCACTCAGGCTGTCCTTTCTAACACACAGTAGAAAGCAGCCTTGAGATGCCTGCTGAATAAAGGCGGACGTTCACACTAGCATGCATTTTACTGAGCATTTCAAGGGCGTGAATGAATTACGTTTCCCATAGCAATTATGTTGCACCGAGTGACTGACTGATAAGGGAACTGAAAGTTTTGCACCATAACTCATGTTCCCTGATGGAAGGGAATGAGGTGCAACATATCTGGCCCTTTTCAATGCTGAAACTCTATGAAGTGCATTTTGGAGGGAGTAGGATGGGCATCAGCTCCTCATATACCCAGAGGGCGGGGTCTCTGGTGTGACACTGACGCCCCTGCCGTAAAGGCGTGATTGTATTCCTTCAGGTGATTGCGCTGGGCGCAATTTCCCATAGCAATTATGTTGCACCTCGTTCCCTTCCTTCAGGGAACATGAGTTATGGTGCATAACTTTCAGTTTTTGTTCCTGCTGCTGCCTGTGTAAATTTACAAGATGTTCTCCTCTGTGGACTGCAGCAAATTCATCATCCAGAGTCAGCCTTTAATTTGAAACTATCTCGTGATTTTTAACCAGTGCTGGAATTTCATCATTTCTTTTCAATTTCTTAACCATCGACCACACCTGCAGTCGATTTCTGTAAAATCTTTAGAGCCTCTTTTTAATTGCTCATTCATTCCACCACAAAACCACTTAACTTTCCTTTTATGACTAATTTTGGAATGCTTGATATTGATGCATTTAAAAATTTTATTGCCATATTTTGAATTTAATTTTTTTCCCAATTAATGTAGCTTTAATGCACCATCTTATTATTTCTCCTTGATTGATTGGTATATTGTTGTTTATGATTGTGCTAACCGAAAGTGGTCACTCCCTAATGTAGCATCTCCCTTTACACCACTCTATTCACACGATTTGCAAGACTGAGTTAAAATCAATATGAAACTTACCGTATTTTCTGGTGTATAGGTCGCACTGGTGTATAGGTTGCATTGTCCAATTATCACCAATAGATTGGAAAAATCCCTAGATAGGTCGCACCTACGTTTAGCTCTGCTGCAAATGTCTGCCACAGGAGCGCACAGCAAGGCTTTTAAGAAGATTAACACTTAAAAACAATTATTTGTTTGATAAAAATTATAGCAAATATGTGTCTGAGCTGAACTTTTCCTTAATAAATGAACGTAATTGTGAAATGAGCTGGATTTAAAAATTTGTTTCGCCGAAAGTGATAACAAGCCATATATAGGTCGCACCGGTGTATAGGTCGCAGGCCTTGAAAAAAAACATAAAAAGGTGCGACCTATACACCGGAAAATACGGGTAATCTTTATTAATATTCTTACTTTGTATATCCTGACCATCATCAAGACAAATCAGCGACCATTGTCCATTATTTCTTCGGTTATGTTGCCATTATTAATCTGTCCTGCTATACCCCATAGGCTATTATGCACATTGAAATCCACACATCAGATTACTCTTGTAGATTTGCTCAAACATACCCCTTTCTATATTTTTACACGAGTTATACAGTTTCAATTATTTTTAAGTTAAAAACTGATATGCTAAAACTTTCATATTCTTTCGGGTTTTAGTTTCCCTTATTTGTTATTCAATTTTTTATAAATGTAGCACACCCTCCTCCACTACTTCCAGTACAGTACTTCTTTTGTTCCTTTCTTTACTATATCCATGAATTTTTAACAACTACAAGTAGTTTTAACCAGGTCTCCTGCACATAAATTGCACCAGGAACTATTTAATTAATATGCATTTTTTATGTTCTTGTTCACTGGCAATCAAGCATTCCACTGAAGTATGTGAAAACCCATTTTAAATAAT
This sequence comes from Garcialebias charrua, assembly GCA_038048925.1. Lineage (NCBI taxonomy): Eukaryota > Metazoa > Chordata > Actinopteri > Cyprinodontiformes > Rivulidae > Garcialebias > Garcialebias charrua. The sequence continues at coordinate 56,306 of JBBPBX010003661.1, forward strand.
TTCCTTGAACATTTCCTGCTGTTTCAATAGAATTTGTATGGATCTGGTCTGCTTGTATTTCTTGTCTTAAATTTCCTGCTGCTGCTACAATTGCCTTTATTTGATCACTTTTCTTCTTCATTTGGATTATAACATTAACAATATGACAAGAATGCAACACATTTATTTTTCCATTATCATTGAATTGGTGAATAAATGTTCAGCTACTGGTGGGAAAGATGCCTCTGGTTACACTGACTGTTATTTATGCCTTGTGCTGTTTCTGGTTTATTTTTTCATTCCTCACATCTTTTGAATCTACTTTTCTCACCCTCTTCAGTGCACATGATACTCATCTTTATTCTTTGGGCTTCTCTGGTTTTCCTCTGAACAACAACCCCTCCCCTATGCTGCACTGCATTCTCCTCCACAGTAACAGCGTTTCACATTTTCCATACTCACGTGGACCTTCACATCTTGCACACCTTATTTTTCCCATACTTTCCTTTGGTATGTGTCCCATTCTGTGACAGATGAAGCACCTGAGGATGAATGTGATCTCTGACCCGGTGATTCACATATACCATCTGAACACATTCTGGAATTGTATTCTCAAACTGCAGAATTATAAACATGGTTTCTTTGACTCCATCTCTTACTTTTAATACTGGTTGCATAACGTTCTATTGATATCTTGCTTAATGTCCCCAGTAGTTTCATCTGGAACTTCTGGTATTATTCCTCTTAACCTTGCTAAAGAACCCGGAATTAATGCTTTAATCCTCCCCCCACCCCAACTTGTGTGGTCATTTTAACATTTTATCTTGCTGTTGTCTGTCATGAATAAGTATTTTGTTGTTCATGAGTCTAGCCAACTTAATTTTCCCATTTTCCTCCTCAGTTACCCTAGTTAATTTAATTGGATGTTTAAATTCCACCATTACCGGTACTTTCCCTTCTTCTTACCCAATTAGTTCTACTGCAGTGCTTTATAAAGTGAAGCCTTGCTGAATGATAAAGCTCTGTATATGTTATATAATGCAATTTTTGTTCCACATTTAATTTGTTGTGTTGAAGTTTGGGGAAAGGCGTGTAAAACCATAACGAAGCCTGTTTTTATTTTACAAAAAAGAGCTGTGAGAATTATTACAAGAAAGCCTTACTGTCATCCGTTGAATATATTGTTTCAACAACTTAAGTTGCTAAAGTTTTATGATTTAGTGGATTACAATATTTTATTGGTAATGTATAGAGCCCATAATAATGTACTGCCTTCAAATGTTCAAATTAATTTTGTAAAGAGGACGAGCTGCTATAGTCTTAAGGGAACTGAGATTTTTGCAAAATCTCAGTATAGAACAAGCTTAAAGGGACGGTCTGTTTCAATACAGGGAGTTGATTTGTGGAATGATTTAGGAAATGAAGTTAAATCTGCAAAATCAGTGCTTGTGTTTAAAAAAATGATTAAAACTAAATTGTTAACAAAATACTAAAAATTTCTTTAAATTGTTTATTGTACATGAAAATTTTAAAATTGAAATGAGTTTCTCTTTTGGTTCGATTGCTTATTGATGACTATTGTTGGAGTGAATTGTTTGTATTGATTTTGTTTTTTGTTTTGGAAAAAAGGGGCAGGTAAAATAAGATTTCTTCTTCTTCCTGCCACCTTTCATTTTATGTTTTTTCTTGCTTTTAAATATTACATGTTAGAAGGTTTTTCTTTTAACAAATGTAAAATTAATAAATCAATCAATAAATAAATAAATAAAAAATGTTCATTTCCTCGCACTCAGATTTGTTTTTGTCTTTTTGTTTGTGTCTGTTCTAGACTAACTTTCTTCTGACTAGCTTCTCTTTCTTTTCCTTTGAGCCCTTTTCATTCTTAATGATTTTATTATCCATTGCATTTGGTTTTCACTATTTCCACCTGAAGTGGAGGCCATAATGCTACAGTTGATGCTTATGCAATTAACCAAACAGTTTCCGTCCTTGAAGAGTCGTTGACTCCTTGACCTCCGTCCTGCTGAGTTTGGTTGGACAACCTTAAATACTGAGGATCCTCATCAGCAAACGGGAAACAGCTGAGAGAAATTGGCTTTGTCTGCCACTCAGGAGCTGCAAGAAGTGTTAGTGGATGAAGAGAAAAAATAAACAAACAAACAAACAAAGTATGATCATCAGGGTATGATCTAGTTTGGATTTATTTTTGCTCATAACGAGTGATTTAACCCTGACTGATTCAATAAAGAGCTCCTCGTTCATCAAACGGCAGGCTGGAAGTGACATTGTGTTTGTGGGAAAACATGATGATCTATTTGAAATGCATTTGATTATGTGTCTGTATCAAACAAACCTAACGACTGAGGGGATGATGTTGTTTACCGCCCAACAGAATATTTAAACTTGGAGGGATATTGGTTTATATTTACCTTTAAAGAGAAAATTATGGTCAGGAAAATATTTTGGATGAGTCATATTGCTTAGCCATAATTTAGTACCCATATTTTCCGGTGTATAGGTCACACCTTTTTATGTTTTTTTTCAAGGCCTGCGACCTATACTCAGGTGCGACCTATATATGGCTTGTTATCACTTTCGGTGAAACAAATTTTTAAATCCAGCTCATTTCACAATTACGTTCATTTATTAAGGAAAAGTTCAGCTCAGACATATATTTGCTATAATTTTTATCAAACAAATAATTGTTTTTAAGTGTTAATCTTCTTAAAAGCCTTGCTGTGCGCTCCTGTGGCAGACATTTGCAGCAGAGCTAAACGTAGGTGCGACCTATACACCAGTGCGACCTATCTAGGGATTTTCCCAATCTATTGGTGATAATTGGACAATGCGACCTATACACAGGTGCGACCTATACACTAGAAAATACTGTAACTAATCCAAAAAAAAATATATATATATATATTTAAAAAGCATTTTCACACAAAATGAGAAGTGAACTAAAGTTACTAAGCCTAAACAGCTGCATGTCCAATAAAATTAAATAAAAACATGTATCAATTAAATGATATAAAGGAATTGAATTATTAAAAACTACAACAGTTGGACTCCGGGGAATTAGGCTCTTGGTTAGAATTGCTTGTATTTCAGTGATCGTCACATCGAGGTAAAATTATCAAAAAAAAATACTGCAACACAGTTTTAATCTTAGACAACCCCAACATTTCTTATTTCTAGCAGGTATGGAGAACGTGCACAGAGTAAACTTCAAGAACAGTTTGCAGCTTTGTTTCAAGGAGACTGTTTAAACCACAGTGTGAGCTGATTTATGAGGGGATTTATATCCCACTGAGAAACTATCAAGCAACTGACAGATGAGATGTTTAACATTTAATATCTTATTCCACTGTAATGTACTTGTGATTTGTGAAGGAACTGAGCATTCGTTCATCTAAATGTTATGCAAGCATGATATTACTGCAGAAGACCAAAGTCAAAGAACATGATGACGAGTAAGATTTATTGAGGGGTCCTCCAAACCTGCCAGACTCTTGGCTGTTGAGTTTCACTAAAAAACAAACGCTGTAGTCCATGGAGACCCCCACCCCATAAACTATAGGACCCAAAGGGTTCTTGGGTAATGTTCTGGTTTTTGATGCCACAGTTTATCCACTTTGCTCTTTAACTGGTTTGAGCTCTTACCAATTATAACATAGTTTTATCTTATTTTGTCTGTTACTTATTACATCACGCTGCCATCATTGTTATATTTTCTGCCATAATATACAAAGTACCTGTACAGTGCTAGTGTGTTGATTTAACTATGGTTATGTTAGATTATATCTTTATTACACTTTTTCTGTTAAACAATACAAACAATTTGTGTGCTGACGGAAGTTTAAAATTTCTGGCATAAAGCCTAAAAATATAAATATGGTACCTTTACAAACTGTTAGCAACATGTGGTTGAGTGGTTGGAGCAGTTGTCTGCTAATGCAAGAGTTGGGGGTTTGATTCCACCAACAGTCACATGCCCAAGTGTCCCTGGGCAAGACACTGAACCCTTCATTGCCTCTGATGTGAATGTGATCAAGCCCACATTATTCTTTGTAAAGATCTAGTAGATCCGAACCCGCTGCTGTGAGTGGGTAGATGAGGGCACTGATTGTACTGTAAAGAGCTTTGAGTGTCTTGATAAGATAGAAAAGAGCTACTGTACGTAAGTACAGTCCATTTACCATATAATCAGTAAGGATTATAATTTAATTTCATCACAGAGTAGAAATAGTTTTACATTCAAATATTTGTTCATTTTCATGTTTTGCATCTAATTTATGTATTTTACTAAGTTTCTTTTCAACAATTTGACAATTAGTCAGGAACATTTACAAAGTAATCCGTTAATAAACTTGTATAAAGCTTAATATAGATGATTAAAAAAACTTGTTTTTTTGTCCAAAATATGTAGTTTTGAATGATACATTTGACAGTTTTGGTATTGTGTAATCTTCCTTCCATCCATCCATCCATCCATCCATTATCTTCGGCTTGTTCTGAAGTCTGGTCGCAGGGGCAGCAGCTTGAGACGGGAGGCCCAGACATCTCTGTCCACACCTCTTCTAGCTCTTCTGGAATGCTGCCAAAATGTTCCTATAGGCCATATGAGAGACGTAGTCTCTCCAGCGTGTCCTGGGTCTCCCCTCAGTTGGATATGCCTGAAGCACCTCCCTAGGGAGGTGCCAAGAAGCATCCTTACAAGATGCCCAAACCACCTCAACTGGCTCCTCTCAATGTGGAGGAGCAGCGGTTCTACTCTGAATCTCTCCTGTATAACTGAACTTTGCACCCTATCTCCAAGGGGGAGTCCAGCTACCCTGCGAAGGAAACTCATCTCAACTGTGTGTATCCACGGTCATGTTCTTTCGGTCACTACCCAGAGTTCATGATGATAGGTGAGGGTAGGAACGTAGACAGACCACTAAACTGAGAGCTTTGCCTCACAGCTCAGCGCTCTCTTCACCGCAATGGACCGGTACATAGTCCGTAATACTGCAGATGCTGCACGAATCCGTAAGTCAATCTCACGCTCCATTCTTCCCTCATTTGTGAACATACCCCAAGATACTTGAACTCCTCTACTTGAGGCAGAACCTCACCCTCGACCTGAAGAGTGCAATCCACCCTTTTCCGGTGGAGGACCATGGCCTCAGATTTGGAGGTGCTGATTCTCACCCCAGCCGCTTCACACTCGGCTGCAAACCGCTCCATTGAGAACAAAACTCTTGCACCACTATAGGGACCGAACAGCCCGTAACAATGGGCCCCCAATCTCAAACTCAGAGTATCTCGAGTAACATAGTTGAACGCCTTCTCCTAGTCTACAAAACACATGTAGACTGGTTGGACAAACTCCCATGACCCCACGAGGACCCTCGTGAGGGTAAAGAGCTGGACCAATGTAAAAACATCCAGGACAGAACCTGCAAAGTGTAATGCAGTATAATAATCTTGAATAACTTAAAATGTAATATAAATCCACATTGAGGCTTTAGAAAGCTGTAAATGAGACTGGTTTAGAATGCACAGCATGTATTTTTATTTTTTATTTTTTTTGGTGGTGCGCCTGTCCAAACCTTTTGTGTCTGATGTATTTTGCTGCACGCAGAGTCGTCCGCACAGGTTGCGGAAGTCAGGTGATTCCCTGGAGTAGCTCTATGAGGCATTTTGAGTTAATCTCGTATTCTCTGCCAACTTCATCCGTCCATGCAGCTGGCTGCCTCTAGGGGGTTACATTCTCTGCTTTATGGAAATGCACAGAAGGACGGAGAGGCATTTTCTGAGAGTTTTCAGGATTAATCACACACAAAAACACACATAATTGGTCATGTGTGTATGACCGATGCATAATTTATCAGCTTGTAAGTTATTACCTTCTTCACAACAACACACACATGAATCATAATAATTTCATGCCACAGTGCTCTTCAGAGTAAACTCACCTAATATTCAGTCAGTTGATTGGCCTTGCACACAGACATTATAAACTAAAGAGGCGTTATTTGCATGTGTGTGTGTGTGTGTGTGCAGAGAATAATGTATCTGCTGTGCTGTTAAACTTAAGTTGAAACATAAATCTTAAACATGCTTTTTTTAAACCAATTCTCAATATGTCATTTTTAAGATGACATATTTTACTTTAAAATGACTAATTTGAAACTCAGTCATACCTGTCAGTATGCTGAGGAATGACTATTTATAAAAAGTCATACATGCAGACCTTTTCTTTGCTGATAATTCATTTTAATTGGATCCACAGAGACATGAGACAACCGGCTTTCAAACAGAACTTCACATTTCTCACTAACATCATGTTCATTAGACTCCTCCGACTTCAAGATTTTCAATTTATAACAGAATAGTTTCAATTATGCTTATTATTTTCAGTAACAATGAGTTTTCTTGCCTCTTTTCCTCAAAATAACATTCTTACTGTTTCTGATTTGGGACCAGCTTCACCGCCAGCAACATTACAGAATGACCACCTTTATTTTTATTTTTTTTATAACGTTTTTTTTTCCCTTCAGTATTTACAATGTACAGTTCACATTTGAAGATTGAAGATATGAATTTTCATTCTTGTTAAAAAAATAACTTTGCAGTTTCACCATGAAAATCCATGTCAGTTCATGAATCACAAAAATAAAATTAAAAAATTGTTCTAAAAGGGAGTGGTGGCGCAGAGGTTAGAGAAGGTGGGTCTGTGATAGGAAGATTACTAGTTCAACTCCCAGTACCGACAACATCAAAATGTGGGTGGAAAAGGTGAAGCACCCACACCTGCCTCCATCCTCATTTAACCCACTCTGGGCCCTTGAGCAAGGCTCTTAACCCCCACCATCTGCTCCCCAGGGCACCCTAGATAGCAGCTCTCTGCTCCACACAGAGGGCTGTGGTAGCTCGGTGGTCAGTGGTTGTGTAAGGAAGGACATCCGGTGTAAAAATAATTGCCAAGTTTTCTTGTGGCCGTTTGCTGTGGCGACCCCTGAAGAAGGGAGCAGCCGAAAAACAGAAAAAATAAATAAATAATTCTTTATTTATTTATTTGGTCAGGAAAACATGAATTCAATCTGCAAATTACAATAATAACAAAGTCTGTCATTCTGGGACTTTTTATAACTCAACACAATAATAATAATTATTATTATTAATAATAATAATAATAATAATAATGCGTTCTGTATTGTTATCATTGTATGTTCCAATACAATGGCAAAATTGGCTCTCTGCATTTAACCCATCCACTCCCAGGTGGAGCAGTGGTCAGCTGTTGGAGGTGCCTGGGGAGCAATTGGGGATAGGGTGTATTGCTCAGAGACACCATGAGATGGCTGGGGATCGAGCCTGGGGCTTTTGGGTCCCAGGTCGGCTGCCCAGCCTCCATCCCATCTTGGCCCCTAATAGCGATGTTATGTTCCTGAAAGGAAATACTTCTCTGAAAAATCTTGTTAGCGAACAGCGTAACTTGTTCTTTTCTGCTCGTCATAGGGATGTCCAAAGTCGAGTATCAGATCAAGGTCCTGATCAAGGCACTTTTCATTGTCGGCATCAGAGGAGCTGTAACACTCAGCTCCAGCTCTCTGTTTCTATCTATGGTTATCCGTCAGCTTCACCCGAAGTGTAAAGCGTTGTGACGTAACAATGTTCACTCAGGTCATCTGGACGTTTTCTTTTTTTACTGAGACGTTTCGTCTTTCATCCAAAGGACTTCTTCAACCTGAGGAGCCACCAACAAACTGAGTCCCACAAACAGCACAATCCAATAGTGGAAAAAAAATAAAAACAGTTTGCTGGTGATAAGATGGAATCTGGGGCCCGCCGTCTCCCCCGTCAACTCCTCTGAAGCAGCCATGCAAAAGTGGTTCAACAAAAAATAAACCGTCCAGATGACCTGACTGAACATTGCTGTATTTTTACCTGGATTATTAACTTTGGTATTGTGACCAGTGCTGGGCAGCGCTAATCCAAAAATTAGTTCCGCTATTTCTAAAGCGCTTATTAATTTATTTAGGTCCGCAATTTCAAAAGCGCTTATGTATTAGCAAAGCTAGCGGAAGCTAAATGCTAACGCGCTAACGTGCAAATGGCGAACTACTTTTTTAAATCCAGCAGATTTGACCATTTCGTGAAACGGTTAAGCTCAGAAAAACCTTGTGCTATAAAGTCAGCTAAGAAATATATTTTTTCTCAGCAAAGAAATAATTGTTTTTACCGTGTTTTCTTGTAAAGTCCTTAGCTTCTGTGGCCGTCGCCATTTTGAACAGGGCAAATGGCGAACTACTTTTTTAAATCCAGCAGATTTGACCATTTCGTGAAACGGTTAAGCTCAGAAAAACCTTGTGCTATAAAGTCAGCTAAGAAATATATTTTTTCTCAGCAAAGAAATAATTGTTTTTACCGTGTTTTGTTGTAAAGTCCTTTGCTTCTGTGGTCGCCGCCATTTTGAACAGGGCAAATGAGGCGCTGACGCGTCACGTAGGCCACTGAGAAACATCCATAAGTTCACCCTCCATGTTAAAAACTCTTCGTCTGACTCTTCGAAAACAAGCAATAAGGCTGTAGAGCAGACCTGGGCATTGTAAGGCCCCAGGGCCACATGCGGCCCTTTGGTTGACTCTGACCGGCCCCCGTAAGGGGAGTTACAACAAAAAAATAGTTTCTAATTTTACCTCATTTGTGGACTGCATTGCTTTAATTTTGATGTCTTTTTAAAATTCACGTACAAAATGATGCAATATGTAAATCAAGACATGCGCAATGTGCATGATTGCATTGTTGTCAAGTCACAAGACAACGTTAGCCCTCAAAAATGTCCACTCATGCTTTTTATTTTGTTGATTAATCATAACTAATACTTTTACCAGTTTGTCTAAACAATGATATTTACTGCTTTTAATAAAGAAATACTATTAATATGCAGTATTGAATTATGTCATTTTGCCCGGCCCCCCACAATATTTTCTATTTCTCATGTGGCCCCATGGAAAAAATAATTGCCCACCCCTGCTGTAGAGTAACACACTGGCTGCTAACTGCTATAGAGAGAGAGCGCTCTCTGTAGCCCTGCCTTAGGGCGGGGACCGCTTTTGTTCACGGACCACATCCGGCGGTGACAGGATATGGTCCGTGAGCAGTCGTCCAGTTGATTTAAGAACCCGTAAATAAGTTTTTTCATTTTTACTGATAGATAATTAGTTATTAGCGGTACTGCATTTTTTTTTTAAATAGCGCAAATCCGCTTATGAATTATAAAAGTTAGTCAATCTGCTATAACGCTAACAAATTGTTTAGGTCCGCTATAAGAGGATTAGCGCTTTAGGGCTCCCTAGCGGTCTGGCGCTCACCTTTGATTGTGACGCAACATGCCACCATATGGAAATATCTTAAAATTATGAGTGCAGCGTGTAGCTACCTGAATCATTCTGTAGATAATTTGAGCATAAATTCCAAATTAGACATATAAAAACCAAACACTTGAAGTTCATCCAGCTAACTTAAAGCTCCGCTAGCAACTCACTAGAATGGAATCAAGTTTCCAGCAGTAAAACAAAAAGGGATCACAGAACAGAGGACTGATACCCAAACGATTGCTCCATTGGAGAAAAAAGTTTATTTTTTGATGTCAATGCCACGTACATCCTTCCGTCCCGACACTATCTCAGGGCTGTATGAAACGGGTCACCATCACCTGCGGAGTATGTTATAAGATGTGACTGTTTGCTCCATCACCTCATGAAAATTTGCCTGATGTCACATCTTAGTCTGTCGGTACACTGGATAGTCATCAGTTGATCAACAAAGGTATTGCGCTGCATGCACAAAAACCTCGAACATTTTTAAATGGACTTTTTCCATTTTTTATCGTATGTGCAAGTGGGGGGGAAAAATACAAGGACTTTTCTTCCCTGTTTCACTCTGCTAGTCTGTGCTGTAAAAAAACATACAAGTGTCAAATTAGGACTCTAAAACATCTTTGACTGGTAATGGGGACAAAAAAAATCTGGTTTGGGACATCCCTAGAGTGTATTGTATGTCATGACCAATTATAAAAACAAAACAATGAAAAAAACAGTTTACTGGTTTATGGACATTGACTTAGCCCAAATTAATTAAATTAATTGTTTTCCCACTAGGAGTGAATTTTTGTATGGATCGTTATTTGGTGTTTGGATGAGTAAACTATAAATTCATCTATTAGGATAAAGTACAAGTACAATGGATATTGCACCATGTACTATATTACAACCTGAATATCTTTACCTGCTTTTCTCCTCTCACATTTTTAGAAACATGTTTAAAAGCAGATAAAAGCATGATGTTGGTAGAAAAATAGTCAAGCCTTGAAGAAATGGATTTAATGCAAAACAGAAACCATGTAAAATCTGTAATATATTAATCTTTTGGCAATGGTTATTTTAAACCACATTTTTTTAAGCATAATACAGTGTATTTTTTCTTTCTTTTTTTTTTTCTTTTCTTTTTTTTAACATGAAAGCACCCATCATAATTGAGGCTGCTGCATATTGGCTAACATTTACTCTCAACATCAGGTGCGTCAATTCATTCGTCGGTCCTGCTGTTCCATAACCTCCAAAGACAAAAGATGAAGAGTCGTGCATGTGTAGTTCTGTCTCATAAAACCAAAAAGTACCATAAATGAGCACCCACTGCTGCAAACAGACACACAACCCAAGCATTTCACAGGTTTGGCGATGATTTTTAGTCCTTTTTATGTTACACACATCCAGCACCATTCCTCTCGAAAACCAATAAAGCTGGTTCTTAATATTCTTGGAATCATTCCCCAAATTTCAAGTCTTCTAAAACAAAGAAACATAATTTTGAACATGATGGCTGTATTGCTGATGCATAAGCTGATCTTTAAATGTTGCAGTGCATTGTGATAAAGAGTCCATTCAGATGATGGTCTCTTCTCCTTCCTGCATGTATGAGCGGTACTGGACACGTTCCTCCATACAGAGATCCTCTGCCGCAGTGCTGGCAAGGCTGCCTCGCTGAGGTCGTAAAGAGAACTGCAGGGTGTGTCTGCTCTTGGCGGCCCTGCCTTTCTCCGTTCCATTGCTGTACAGGACCACCAGTCTGCGGTTCTCTTTGGGGGCGGCAGAGCAGGACGGGCAGTGTGCTTTGTTGAGGCGAGGTGAGTCGCTGCTTGCGTCGCTGGCGTTGTTGTCATGGATGTCATGTAGATTGCTGGTGGCGATGGTGCCGCTTTTAATGTGGGGCGTGTGGCTGTGGGTGTGGCGGTACTCCTCGTCGATGTCCTTTCCCAGTTTCCACCGCTTCCACTTTTTCAGCATCTCTGACTGCACCTGAGACAATGAATGAAAAGCAACAGGAAAACCGATCAGAGATGAACGCTAAACACGACTTAAAGCGCTTTAATAACGGAGTGTTGCCAATGACTGAATATATCAGGCTCTGTTTTTGTTGGGTTATTTGCGATCATTGGTTTTGATGAAAGGGCTTTAATTATTGTTTACTTTTACATTATGATGGACTTGCAACCTGTCCAGCCCCACCCCCTTCGCAGAGTAATAGCTGGATATAGACACCAGTGACCCCCATGACCCGAAAAGGGAGAAACAAGATAATGGATGGATGTTTACTATAACGCACCTGAGTTTACTGTGTTTTTGTTCTGTTCCTCTAATTTCTGCTTTTCCGTTTTGACTCCAGCCCCACCCACTCACAGTTCGCCCTTGCTCTATGTTCAGGTGTTTGTTGCTTTAGTTCATTATTTTGTTTGTGTTTTTTGTTTTTTTATTTAGTTCAGCATTACCGTGCTTTTCGCTGTATAAGTTGCACCTTTTTGCATAAATTAACATGCCCTGCAACCTATACGGCAAAGCAACTTATGTTCCCCCCCCCATATTTATAACAAAATGTTTGGCTGAGATATGATTTCATTCATTCTGACATGGAAAATATTGAACACTACCATTTTCAGCTGCTAGAGGGTGCTCGAGCAATATGGCAAGCCAAATGTCTCACTAACAGGTAAAAGTGGCTATTAATGAAACACTTGGCTTGCCATACAGAGCCACTTTCATCTCCTGGAGCAAACGTAAAATCAGCTGCATTTCACCGCGCCGCCCAGGCAAAATGCAGCTCATTTGACCATTAAAATGCATTTATTAAGGAAAAGTTAAACTGAGACAAACCTTTACTATAATTTCGAGCAAACAAATAATTGTTTTTAAGTATTAATCTTGTTAAATTCTTGTAAAAGTCTTCCTGTGCCCACTCCCCCGGCTGCCATTTGGCCGCTATCTGATTCTTGGCACAACACCAGCCCACGTTTCCGGGTGATCAGTGGTGACTCCTAACAAATGCAGCACGTCAGTGGTGATGCATGATAGATGCGACTTACACAGCAAAGCAATTTTTTTTTCACTTTATTAGACATATTTGGACTAATGCGACTTACGGCAGTGCGACGTGTGCAGAAAGTACTAGCCAGTCTTGATCTACGCGTGTGTTGTTTCGCAACTAGTTTTGCCATTGGTTTTACTTCTACAAAAACGCGCTTCTTTTGCTGCAAATCAAATTACCTTTTTTTATTTATTTATGTTTAAGGTTTGTACTGTATTTGAATCTGTCTGCACCTTAGATTAAACCAGGGGTGTCAAAGTCACTTGTAAAAGGGGCCAAAATTAAAACTTTTTTCCAACTAAGTGCCCGTTTCAGAATCTACATTAACTCAAGTTAGATACCCAACATCTTTTATTGGTTGCAGGTTACTCAACAAGAGTTTGATTGGTCTCATTTGATGGTCTGTGTTGCACTTTCAACATCATAATCAAAGATTACTGAAAAAATTAAAGTGATAAAAGTATTTTTTTTTTGTGTAACATATCATCTTGGGGGCCAGATAAGATGTCAAAGAGGGCAACATTTGTCCCCGAGCCTTGAGTTTCACATGACATTATGAACGAGTTAAGCTTCACAGATGGCTACTGTTGTGTTTGTTCAAGATCAAAGAACAAAAAGAAAATAAAAGAAACATATGTTGGCAAAAAAAAAATCTTAAATGTAAAAATCCATCCTGCAACGAACGTCAAGATTTAATTTAATGTTTGGCATAAAAGCAAAACAAACCCACCTCTTTGTTGACAAAGCAGTACAAGATGGCAACGAGTAGGCCCTGAAATGAAAGTTGTACATTGAAGTTAAAACAATTTTCATCAGCTTTGAAAAATATGTAGAGGTTAGTACAAAAAACACATAACAGTACTAATCAGTTTACAGAAGCAACAGCATTTTGGTCATTTTTAGAGTTTGTTTTTTAAAGTTTCATTCTAACGTCTCTGGAGAAAGTGCCTAAAAAGCCACAATGATTGAATATTTTACTGAAACTATTCATCAGTTTAGTTTATCAAAGCAGTTATGCTGTCCCTTACAAAGCTACATTTTTTTTTTTTTTTACAAAATGTCGTACTGTCTTAAGAATTGTGCACAAACTGCACTACTGATATTGAAAACACCAGCAGTGAAGGAAAACAGATAAATTAGTCATTTTCTGCATTTTCTTCAATCAATGTGAGTTTAATTGCATAAATGAAATTTGTCTTAACAACTGATGGAACAAAAATGTTTTATTCACCTAAGAACAGGTTTATTATTTAGCCAGATGACACTGCCACACAAATCTGAAAGTCCTCATTTACTTTTCTTATCTACTGTTGTATAATAAATAGTACTTCTACTGCTAATAAAATATAACATGTACAGTAGTCCCTTGCTACTTCGCGGTTCAACTTTCGTGGACTCGTTCTTTCGCGGTTTTTCAAAATAAGATTGGGCATGACATACAATTGGCTGATAGATCGGCGTGGATGTTTTATTCCAAATAAATTATTTTAAATAATTTAGTACCTGCTGCGCCCGTGTGCAGCCCACAGCAGCAGGAGAAGCTTCCTCCTGTAGCATGTCAGGATCTCCGCCCTGCAGCAGAGAAGTGGGTGTGGCCGAGAGCGCTGGCAGGTGGCAGAGACAGCAAAGATCATGACATGCTGTGCTCTTTTAGAGCGTTTAGAGTTTAGAAACGTTGTTTAGAATATTGCAAGAGTGTGGGAAGGGTTTAAAATGCCTTAATACAGTATATAAATAATGCAATAAACTACTACTTGAACTACTATTCCTACTCCGTGGTTTTACATTTATCGCTGGGACTGCTCAGGATAGAAACCCCCATGATTAATGAGGGACTACTGCATAGTGCATTGTGCTATACATCGAGGAAGTAGAAACACTGCAGTAAAATATCTGTTAGCCTACAGAACATTTTCTTTCATTCATGTGCATCAGATTATCTGACAATAAGACTGCTAACCACTAATCAATGTAGATAAAATTAAATAAAATTTGCTAAATAAAATTTGCTTGTGTTGGTGTCTAAGAATATTGTATCAATATTTATATTCTATTTTCTCATCCAGCTTCATATAGTCCAGTACTTGAAGAATTTTGAGAACTGAGATTTTCTGATTCTATAATATTGTCCAAGCTAAATTTGAATGTGGAAAATTGAGCCATTTAAAAAAGGTGTTCCAAAGTAGGGGTAAAAGCATTCTTTATTCAGTGTCTCTATGTAAACAGGGGGTACAGAGCCAATCAGAAACATCTAAAAAAAAATTATGGTCCTTTGGAAATTCAAAAAACAAAACAAACAAACAAAAACATTTGTAGAAACGTTTTGTCTTTCCTTCGAAAGACTTCTTCAGTGTGAGGTGCTATATTCAGCTCAGTCTTATAAATAGCACCTTTTCATAGTGGATAAACCAGTTTGCTGCTGACAGCCGAAACCAGCTGCTCACATGATCAAGGAGGACCATCAGCCTAATGATGGATCATTAGCACCCTGATGGTTGCTTGCTATTCAGAAGGGGCTGAGTGATGCTAGTAATAACAGCATTGTAAGAGGAGGACAGTTGAACACGGAGGCCTCCACCTCTGTTTAATGATGGACGGTTTCTTTTAACAAAGATGGCATCCTTTACTCCTCTCTCAAACCATTGTTCCTCTCTATCAAGGATGTGAACAGAGGTGGAGGCCTCCGTGTTCAACTGTCCCCTTCTTACAATGCTGTTATTGTTATTGCCCAAGTAATCAACTTGGATGTGAGTTTCAGGACCTTCTGGACTCTTTCAACCTGTCGCAATCTGTCTCAGGGGCCACGCACAATCAGGGTCATTCACTGGACAATTATCTCCCACGGCCTTCACATATCTGCTGTGGAGATTCTGGACACCTGTATTTCAGACCACTTTCCCATCTTATTTGGATTTTCCACCCCTCCTGCACCGAAGGCTGTTCTCCCAGCACATCTCTGCCACTCCATCACCCCATCCACTCAAAGTCAGTTCACTAATGCCTTTAAGAGCACTGACTTATGCTCTGCTGTCAGCCTGGACCCATCTCTACATCCTGAGGACTTCATCACCTCCTTCCATCACACCTGCACAACGATCTTGGACTCCATCGCTCCTCTCAAACAGGCTTCTTCAAAAATCAAACCACCTCCATGGCTCAACGAAACAACGCGGGCTCTTCGACAACGCTGCAGGAAAGCAGAGCGAAAATGGAGGTGCGACCGGCTTCATGTGTCCCAGGGAATACTGAGAGACTGTCTCTGTGATTATCAAAATGCTGTTAAGCAGGCCAAGTCACAGTACCTCTCCAATTTAATCTCCACCAGCTCTAACCGGCCGAGGACGCTATTTAGCACAATCCAGTCTGTCATCAATCCTTCTGTCAATGTTATGAAAACTGCCACACAGTCTACCTGTGACGACTTTCAGAGCTATTTTGTCAACAAAATTGACTCTATCAGGCAGAACATTGTCAGCCCATCAAACACTGTCCAATCATGTGCGTCTGCAATAACCACCGCTGTTTTTGACGAGTTCGACCTGGTTTCACTGCCTCACCTCATCAAGGTGGTTCAGCAGATGAAACCAACAAACTGTTCTCTGGACATCATTCCCTCTAAAATGCTCAAACAGTCCTTTGATGTAATTGGTCCTTCTGTTTTGTCATTTATTAACAGCTGTCTATCTTCAGGTTATATGCCATCTGCTTTCAAACACGCTGTGGTCAGGCCCCTTCTCAAAAAACCAGGCCTAGATCCTACAGCTCTCTCTAATTTCAGACCAGTTTCCCAACTGTCATTTTTATCGAAGGTCCTGGAAAAGATTGTTTTTATTCAACTTCAATCTTTTCTAGAGCTCAACAACCTGTTTGAAAAATTTCAGTCTGGTTTTCGAGCCCTTCACAGTACTGAATCAGCATTGCTCAAAGTGCAGAATGACATTCTTCTGTCCCTGGATGCAAAAAACCCTGTTCTGCTGGTGATGTTAGACCTCTCAGCAGCTTTTGACACCGTCGACCATCAGGTACTAATCAACCGTTTTTCTCAGCTGGTTGGCCTCCAGGGAGCTGTGCTAGAATGGTTCAGATCTTACCTAACTTGGAGAACCTTTGCTGTCATGATAGGTGATCAACCCCTCTCACCTCTGGCGTACCACAGGGATCCATTCTGGGGCCAGTCCTCTTCTCTCTTTACATGCTGCCATTAGGATCAATCATTGCACGTCATAATCTGTCTTTTCATATGTATGCAGACGATTTAATAATAATAATAATAATGTCCTTTTTTATCATCTGTGTATGTTTCCCATACACAGACGAAATTCATCTCTGCATTTAACCCAACCACCACCAGGTGGTGCAGTGAGCAGCCATAGAAAGCGCCCGAGGAGCTGGAGAATTAGGTGTGCACTCATAGACACCCCAAGGTGTGTAGTGGCCGGGGCGTGAACCCGCGTCGGGTCCCAAGTCGGAAGCCCTGCCACTACACCATCTTGGCTACAAATCTATCTGCCAGTTACTCCCAACCCCTCACTTAATTCAAACACTCTTGTCAACTGCTTAAATGACATTAAGCACTGGCTCTCTCAAAACTTCCTCCACCTAAACACAGATAAAACTGAATGCATTTTATTTAGTGCCCCCGGTGACACCAGCAACATCCTTCCCAGTCCCAGTTTTGGTTTTCCCCTCCCCCACTTCAACCCGGTGGTCAGAAATCTTGGAGTGCAGCTTGACTCCAACTTAAAGCTTGATAAACAGATCAGTTCTGTTGTCAAGACCAGCTTCTTTCAGCTCCGTCTGCTCTCTAAAGTAAAGTCACTCCTCAGCCGTAGTGATCTGGAGAAGGCCATCCATGCCTTTGTGACCTCCAGACTTGACTATTGTAATGCTTTGTATGTTGGAATTAATCAATCTTCCATCTCCCGTTTACAGCTTGTACAGAACTCTGCCGCCCGCTTTTTGACCAACACACGAAAATATGAACACATCACTCCTGTCCTGTCCTCTCTACACTGGCTCCCGGTTCAGTTCAGGATACAGTTCAAGCTGCTGCTGTTTGTTTTCAAAGCTCTGAATGGACTTGCACCTCTGTACATCTCAGAACTTTTGAAAGTCCATCAGCCCAGCAGAGCTTTACGATCTGCCAGTCAACACCTGCTGGAGGTGCCTCGCTCAAGGTACAAACAATGGGGAGACCGGTCATTTTCTGTTGCCGGCCCAAAAGCCTGGAACAGCCTCCCCCTTGAGCTGCGTGCCACCTCTGATCTGACTCTGTTCAAAACCAGACTGAAGACCCACTTGTTCAAAAAAGCTTTCAGTGTGTAACTTTTATTACTTTGGTATTTTAGTATGTAGCTTTTTTATTTCCATTGCCTCCTTTTATTGCTGTTACTTTTATTCTATTTTCACTGATTTATTGTACCGGTTTTTTATATTTTCTGTCCTGTTAAGCACCTTGGTCAATGCAAGGCATTGTAGGAAGGTGCTATACAAATAAAGTTTATTATTATTATTATTATTATTATTATTATTATTATTATTTCTAGTATCACTCAGCCCCTTGTGAATAGCAAACAACCATCAGGGTGCTAACGATCCATCGTTAGGCTGATGGTCCTCCTTAATCAAGTCAGCAGCTAGTTTTGACTGTCAGCAGCAAACTGGTTGATCCACTGTAAGAGGGTGTTATTTATAAGACTGAGCTGAATACAGCACCTCAGAATGAAGAAGTCTTTCGGAGGAAAGACGAAACGTTTCTACAATTTTTTTTGTTTTTGTTTTTTGAATGTCCAGAGGACCAGACTTAACTTTATTAGGTTTTGTTAAAGTCAACAATTTTCTGTACATTTTTAGATGGGGTGAGGGGGAAGAGTGTGAAGATTTTGAAAATTGTGAACCACCCCTTAACAAAAGGAAACAACGGGCAAGGGTGTAGAACTTTAAAAAATATAAGAAGAATATGGACAATTAAGAGTGCTGTTATAAGATGTTTGATTTATTGAAGTTGAATTCCATAAAAGCAGCTAAATAAAATCTGTCTGCCTCAAAAAGAAAGAAAAAAAATATTTGTGAAGGTTTCATATGGCATTGAGTTCAGACCTGGAAGGAGTTGAATAGGAGGTCACAGAAGAGGCGAATAAGGCGAAGCATCGAGCCTTTAGGGACAGACTCATCAATGACGAAGGTGAAGAGGATGGCGTGAATGCCGAGCAGAGGGATGAGCGTCAGTGTGGACTTTGCCAGTCTGGATCAGAGGAGGGAAATGGAAAAATGTTTCAAAATGATAAGAAAATAAAAAAGTCAGTCACTATAACTGAATACAAATAGATTATGTCGTACTTTATTCTTTAGATCCAATATCTGATCTATCAGCAGTGCAGAGTGTGAGACATTTTATATAACAAGAAAGAAACTGCACACAAACACATAGCATGAGAAACAACACAAGTTGGATGAATCAAAGGGTGTTTGAATTTATTTCTTAATCATTCATTAAAAACCTCGAACACTTTGTACAATCTCTATGGTTCCCTTATCAGTCAGTGCACTCGGTACAACACATTAGATATGGGAATTGCACCGTTGCGCGGTTCACCTGAAGTAAGACATTCACGCCTTTACGGCAGGTGGGCGTCAGCGTCACCACAGAGGCCCCGCCCTCTTGGTATAAAGACGCGTGCGCCCATCTTACTTTCTCTTTTGCCCTTCACCTCGCTTACACCTGAACTTCGTGGGACTCTCTGTAACTGCATCGCTCGAATGGAGGTGAACTTGCTCCCTACACTGAGCGTACAGAGAAAATTCCTGTATGTTGCTGGGCTAAGGAAAGCTAGCCCAGTGTCTTTTATTTAACCTCAAGGTTTTTTCTTCTCTCTTCGCAGCTGCTTCGCTCGACGGTGCTAACTGCGTCACATCACTACCTTGCTAACGGAGTTAGCGGGCTAGCCAGCGAAAGCGACGCAACAAAGAAGACTTCTACGGACCACGTTAGCACTGCTAACGCGCTCGACTCTTCTCAGCCATGGCTCCAGAGAAGGGAAAGCGAAAACCCAAAAATTCTAAGAAGACCAGCAGGCCAGCGAGCCCCAGCTCCCGGGCCTGCCCCAGCGGCTTCGGCTACTCCCTTTCGGCGACGGACACCCACGAGGCCTGTCCCGTCTGCCTGGGGATGTTGCACGCTAAGACAGCGCTAGAATCCCCCGAGTCCTGCCCGCAGTGCAGCCAGATGCTAGAGGCTGTGAGGAAGCGTCGAGTGGACATCGTGGTCAAGGCCATGGGTGGCTCCGCGGCGGCACGGGACCCAGACCTCACGGAGGCACTCACTCCCACACCGGAGCTCGAGGCCGTGGACCTGAAGAACAGCGGCCACGCTGACTGGGGGGAAAGTATGGACATGGCGGCCCCCGTCGGGGACTCCTCCGTCGAGTACGACATGAGAAGCCTGTTACAAGCAGACAGGCTCTCGTTAACAGCCTCGGGTGAGATTTCAGATGACGAAGCTGAGAACGAGGACGAAGGGGAAGAAGAAGACTTCTCCCAGAACCCGATAACAGCTCAGCCAGAGACAGATGTCTCAATCCCCGCCTTGTTCGACTTGTGTCGCAGAGCGGCGGACACGCTGTGGATCAGCTGGCCAGAACCCCCACCTCGCCAACAGGTAATGAAGTTGGCAGGGAATTATTTCTATGCAAAACAACAGTCGGCCACCAGGCACAGGATGTCGATTTTTCCGGATTTCCTGACGGAGCTCACTCGTACCTGGGTTGAACCCAGGGCTCCCATGTTTCTGCCGCTCTCCCAGTTCCTCGACGTTGCCAATGGAAGCATCAGGAATCGCCAACGTCCCGCAGATGGAGGACACGCTGGCGACTCACTTGGCCCCCAGGACGTCGGTACCCCTACCTCCATCACCCGATCGAACCGACGGGACTCTTCGGAGGGGTCTGGAGCGTATCCAGAGCAGGCTGGAGCAAAGACGAAAACAGGCCGAGGCCCTGCGCGAGGGGATGCCGAGAAAAGCCTTCGCACCCCCCAGAGATACCAGTGGAAGCAGGCCCGTGCAACCTCGACACCGCTCAGCCACACGCGTCCCCCACAAAAAAGACCAGCTTACGACGCGGAGCAACGGCAGAGACCCGTAGCAGGTCCATCTCAAGCTAGCCAGTCCTGGACCAGGAACAGGTTCGTTCCTCGCCAAGCGGTTCCGCCGAGAACTTCCTCGACGAACCGGGACAGAAGGCAGAAGTTGGCCTGACGAAACGGGACCACTTCACTTTTTTAAAGGTTCGTCCGCCCATGTGGTACGGGAACCAAGATTTTCAAACCCAGTCTTTGTGATAAAAGTAGCAAAAAGCTGGTGACTTTCGTGTGTGTACAAAACAAAATGTTTCAGCTATGTGTGTACAAAAGACGCTTTGTTCTTCGAAACACGAAAATAAAGTACCAAAAGCACAAACTGCCCTGGTTCTTGACTCAAAATAAAATAAAATAAAAATATCATAGCACCATTTTTTTTATGAAAACAGTCACGATGAAGGGAGAAGGCAATCACCCCTCCTCCCTCGTGAAACACAAGGTGTCAGGTCAGACAATGAGCCTCAGCGGGGTGTCTGGATTCTGTCTGGATCAGACAGACTTCATGGCGACCGCTGGTGGACAGGTCAGCTCGTCCGGGGCCAAGCGGGGGGCGGAGGGGCTATCGCTCCCCCTCCCGCACCCACGACGTACACACAACCCAGAATAAACAAGTCTCACAGGTTCATAGCGCACGCACATGCATGGAAGGCGTGTCACCCAAACACGTGGGTCATGTCAACTGTGTGTCGAGGCCTCCGGCTGCAGTTCCACAAGAGATTGCCATCATACACGGGGGTGCTACCGAAAACATAAACCCAGACCGTGCATACGTCTTAAGAGAGGAGATATCAACGATGCTGCAAAAAGGAGTGATAAATATTGTCCCAACGTACAATATACACACCGGTCACTACAGCAAGTATTTCCTCGTGCCCAAACGAGACCAGAGTTTGAGACCGATTTTGGATCTCAGAGCGCTGAACAGAAGAATAAAAACGTACAAATTCAAAATGCTCACTCTGAGACAGGTGATCCAGTCTGTGAGACCAGGAGATTACACCTACACAGTGGATTTGAAAGACACAGAAAATATCTCCGCTTTTCATTTGAAGGAAAAGCTTACAAATTCCTGGCTTTACTTTTTGGGCTAAAAACCGTACCACGCACATTTATAAAATGTCTGGACGCAGCCTTGACCCCACTCAGGAGTCAAGGGGTCAGAATTATGAATTATCTGGACGATCTGTTGATTCTGGCCGAGAACAGAACACAAGCCCAGCTGCACTCACAGATGGTGATGGTTCACCTGGAGGCTCTGGGGTTCGTCATAAATCTGCAGAAAAGCGAATTGACTCCATCCCAGATTACCGTATTTCTGGGTGTACAGGTCAACACCATTCTGTACAGAGCACAGCTTTCAGATGCACGGATCTCATCCACCCGCCTCTGCCTGGCACGCTTTCAGCTGGGCCAGAAAGTGTCTCTCAAACTGTGCCAGAGCCTCCCGGGTCTCCTGGCAACAGCCATTCCCTACGTGCCTCAGGCATTATTAAAAATGCACGCTCTACAGATATGGCTAAACAAACAGATGCATCCTACCTCCCTCAGGCGGGCAGGGAAGATACTGATCAGCCCAGAGTGCGTGAAAGCCCTGAAACCCTGGAGGGATCCTTCAGTGTTCACGACAGGCGTCCCACTGGGACGAGTACTGTCTCGCGTGGTGATCACCACAGATGTTTCAAAGAGAGGTTGGGGAGCATTTTGCAGGAACCAGAACGCCCAAGGGCTCTGGAAACAGCAGGAGGCAAGGCTCCACATAAACTTCCTCGAATTGAAGGCTGTTTTTCTGTCCATGAAGCACTTTTACAAGAAGAGGCTGATTACAAAACAACACGTGTTGATAAAATCAGACAACCAGACGACGGTGTCTTTCATCAACAGAGATGTGGGGACAAGGTCCCGACCCCTCCTAAGCCTGACACACAAGCTGCTCACGTGGTGCAACCCCCGAATATTGTCACTGAGAGCGACACACATCCCGGGCGAGCTAAATCACAGGGCAGACGCCCTCTCAAGAGGGCTAGTGCTACCCTCAGAGTGGAGGTTGAACCCACGTATCGTGGACCAGATCTGGGCATGATACGGGCGGGCATCCATCGATCTATTCGCCTGCAAAATCAGCACGTACTGTGGCCTGTATTTCTCACTAAAGGAAACCGACGCACCGTTGCGCTCTGGCCCACAACTGGCAAGTAGGGGTGCTATATTACGCGTCCCCCCGTCCCTCTGATTCAGGTGACGCTGGAACGTGTATGCAGGGGAGCTCTTTCCCTGATACTCATAGCCCCCAGGTGGCCACAGAAACCGTGGTTCCCAGAAATGATCTCTCTGTTGTCAGGGACACCATGGCAGCTGCTCCCCCATAGGGACCTGCTGACTCAGGCCCACGGGTAGCTCCTCCTCCCACGTCCAGAACTGTGGCAACTCTCAGCCTGGCCACTGAGAGGAACCGGCTGATGGCCTCCGGCCTCCCCAGTAGCGTGATAAACACAATACTGTATAGGGAGCGAGAGCCCAGTCAACCCAGACTCTCTACGCTCGCAAATGGTGTGTTTTTGAGGCCTGGTGTCTAAAAAGCAATATTATCTCATATTCCTATGATCTGGTCCAGCTTCTCACCTTTCCACAAGACCTGCTGGAAAAAGGCAGCTCATTTTCCACCATTAATGTGTTTTTGTCAGCCATCTCGGCGTGCCAAGAAGGCTGGGGAGGTAAAACACCCGGTGCCCACCCTCTCATGATACGTTTCATGAAGGGCGTACTGAGGAAAAGGCCCCCCAGCAGGACTCTGGCCCCAGACTGGGACCTACAGTTAGTCCTGGATGCTTTGTGTGAGCCTCCATTTGAACCTCTTAGCAGTATTAAGATGGATTTGTTGTCCTATAAAACTGCTTTGCTCTTAGCTCTTTGCTCAGCTAAATGTGTAGGTGACCTCCACGCTTTATCTGTACACCCAATGTGTACCAGGTTTGCCCCTGACAGGTCAAAGGTCACTTTGCGTCCTAACCCTGCATATGTCCCAAAGGTTCCAACTCTAAATCCCATAAGTCTGGACTTTGAGCTCTCTGCATTTCTTACCCAACCTCTCCGTACTGAGGAACAGAGGAGGTTGAATGCACTCTGCCCTGCCAGGGCCTTGAGTGTTTACATCAACAGAACTGTCAGCTGGAGGAAAACAAACCAATTGTTTGTATGTTTTGCCAATCCTGCTGCTGGCAGAGCCCTTTCAAAGCATCGCCTCTCACACTGAGTGACTAAGGGCATAAAAAGGGCGTACAACAGCAAAGGTCAACAGGTACCCACAAGGGTACACACCCATTCCACTTGAGGCCTAGCAGCCTCATGGGCTCTGTTTAAGGGTGTTCCAGTGGCAGACATCTGTGCTGCTGCAAACTGGAGTTCCACAAACACGTTTGCAAAACACTACAATTTGGATGTCACTGCATGTGATGTCACTCAGGCTGTCCTCTCTAACACACAGTAGAGAACAGCCAAAACGCCTAAAGTATAAAGGCAGAAGTTCTCCAAGCATGCATTTTCCAGAGCATTTCAAGGGCGTGAATGAATTACGTTCCCATAGCTAATGTGTTGCACCGAGTGCACTGACTGATAAGGGAACTGAAAGTTATGCACCATAACTCATGTTCCCTGAAGGAAGGGAACGAGGTGCAACACAGTTTGCCCTTTTCAATGTCCAAGCTCGGTAAAGTGCACTTGGAGAAAGTAAGATGGGCGCATCGCGTCTTTATACCAAGAGGGTGGGGCCTATGTGCTGACGCCCACCTGCCGTAAAGGCGTGAATGTATTACTTCAGGTGAACCGCGCGGCGGCGCAATTCCCATAGCTAATGTGTTGCACCTCGTTCCCTTCCTTCAGGGAACGAGTTATGGTGCATAACTTTCAGGTTCCTTTCAACACTTTTTTACACATTACTGGTTCCCCTTACCTGAATTTGTAGTCGGTGTATCTCATCTGATGAGCTCTGAGCTTAGACATCAGGATTTTAATTATACTGATGAAGATGAAGAAGTTGATCTGGAAAATAAAAGGAGAAAGGCTCGTAATTAAAAAAACTAGAAAGCTCCTGGAGAAACTTTGATGGGGACTGCCATATGGCAGCCATTTTAAAACTATGATTGACAATTAATTAAGTAATTTGTGTTGAGGTTTGCCTTCAGCTACCACTAAACCAAATTTCAGTGTAAAATGTCCAGATATCAATTGGTTAATCATTTTTTCTTTCAAGCTATGGTGGCCATCTTGGATTTATTTTATTTCATTATGTATTGGGCATATTGGGTAGTCTCTGCCACTACCACACCAAATATCAGCTTTTATATATATA
>JBBPBX010003662.1:0-29486 GCA_038048925.1 Garcialebias charrua
ACGTCTCAGCCGTCTGAGGAAGTAGAGTCTCTGATGACCTTTCTTGATCAGGCTGGTGGTGTTGTTGCTCCAGCTGAGTTATCATTCATGTGTACACCCAAGTATTTGTAGCTGGAGACCACTTCCACTGCAGACCCACCTATTTTCAGTGGGGCGTGGGTGTGTTTGTTCCTTCTGAAGTCCACAATCATCTCCTTTGTCTTCTTCACATTCATGTGAAGATTATTCTCTTTGCACCAGCTCTCCAGGTGTTCCACCTCCTGTCTGTAGCTGGACTCATCATTGTTTGTGATGCATCCCACCACCGCTGTATCATCTGCAAACTTAACAATATGACAGCCTGGAAGTGTGGCTGTACAATCATATGTGAGCAGAGTGAACAGAAGGGGGCTCAGCACACATCCCTGAGGAGAGCCAGTGCTGAGGGTTATGGTGGAGGAGGAGAAGTTGTGGATCTTCACGGACTGTGGTCTGTCTGTTAAGAAGTCTAGTATCCAGTTACAAATAGAGGGGCTTAGTCCAAGTGTAGATAGTTTGTCTATCAGAGTTTGGGGGATCATGGTGTTGAAGGCAGATGTGAAGTCCACAAAGAGCAGACGCACGTATGAGTCTTTCTGATCCAGGTGGGTGAGAGCAGTGTGGACCACGGAAGAAATGGCGTCCTCTGTTGTGGACTTCACATCTGCCTTCAACACCATGATCCCCCAAACTCTGATAGAGTTTGGGGGATCATGGTGTTGAAGATTGTGGACTTCAGAAGGAACAAACACACCCACACCCCACTGTATATAGGTGGATCTGCGGTGGAGGTGGTCTCCAGCTACAAATACCTGGGTGTACACATGAATGATAACCTCAGCTGGAGCAATAACACCACCAGCCTGATCCAGAAAGGTCATCAGAGACTAAAATAGAAAAATGAAATATAGTTTGATCTAAATGTCTGTTGTCTTTTAGACGATCGACGTAGGATTTGGTATTCCTAATAAATTTTGAAGTCTATGGCGAGACTCATCAAAATGAATAGGTAATCTAAAATAGAAACGATCGAATCGGTTCAATTTAGAAATTGTGAGACCAGTGTAGTTTATGGTACCTTGAGTAGCTTTAAACTACATTGACTCTTCGACGATTGAGATTTAACAAAACGAACTGCATGTTGGCATAGTTAAATCCATATCATTCATTAACCAATGTTAATACAAAACCTTTTTGGCTGGGAGTGTTCAGAACCAAACAATATCTCAACTAATGACAACAGTAATGACTAAACAACAAGGAAACAACGTTTCACTGCTTCGACACACTCTTGTCGTCAGATTCCAAAGTGCAACACACAAGAAAAACAGGTCTCAACTTTATGACCGAGGTCAAATTAAATCTCGTGGATTTAAACGGTTGTTAAGGTTAGTTTTTGTTGTGGGTTTTAGGCTTAGCGTTTCTAAGTTCAAATTGGACAATGCGACTTATAGGGTGGGAAATATGGTAGTTTAAACCTGATTAGTTTATTTACTAACTTGTGTTTGGACGACCTTATTATCCCATGAAGTCGGTGTGTTTGTGAGATCTTTGTCTTTTGTGGAGTCATTGAACGCCTTGTAAGGTTTGATCTGATTTCGATGTACCCATTTAGCAATTGGCTCTTTGCGGCCTTTGCTGATTTTGATTTCGTAGACGACTGAGGACACTTTGTCTGTTATCAGATGAGGTCCAGTCCACCTGGGCATTAATTTACGGGCGAGAGTTCCGGTCTCGGACCCTCCTTTCCCGGTTGCTGGAGCGAACGTATAGTACCAGACTCTGTCTCCCACCTGGAGTTCATTGTGAGAGGCCTTCTGGTCGTAGTACGCCTTGCGTCCTTCAGCAGATTTTTCCAGGTTTTTCTGGGCGAAAGCAAAAGTGTTTCTGAGGTGTACATTCAAATCTTTCATGTATTGTTGTGTAGTGTAGGCTGTCGCCATGGCGGCGTCGCCTGGTTGGTACAACAGGTGTAGAGGGAGAGTCATTTGTCGACCGGTCATCATCTCGAAGGGAGAGATGCCAGTTGATGTGTGTGGAGTGGCTCTTATGGCCATGAGGACCAGAGGGAGTTTCACATCCCAGTCCTTGTGGTTTGCAGCCACGTATTTCTTCAAAATACTCACCACAGTTCTGTTTGCTCTCTCTACTTGGCCTGAAGCCTGTGGGTGGTAGCCGACATGAAAGTTAGCCTTGACGCCTAGCGTCTTCCACAGTTCTTTCATCACTTCACCTGTGAAGTGTGTACCTTGGTCTGAGTTCACCCGAAGGGGAAGTCCAAACCTTGAGAATATATGATTCATTAACAACATAGCAGTGGTTTGTGCTGTGTCGTTAGGAGCTGGTAGGCATTCTACCCATTTGGTGAATGCACAGGTTACCGTGAGAAAATATTTATTTCCTCTAGAGCTCTTAGTGAGTGGTCCAACCCAGTCGATCTGGAGGTCAGACCATGGGAATGCAATGCCTCTGCTTTGCAGTGGTGCTCTGTGAAGTGGTCTGGTTGGCTGAAACTGGCCACAGACCACGCACCCTTCAATGTAGTCCTTGACATCCTTTTTCATTCCAGGCCAATAGGCAATTTGTTTTAATGCCGTCAGCGTGGCTTTATCTCCTTTGTGTCCTGCGGACGGGAGATCATGGGCATGAACTAACATCACCCCCCTTTGGTCATGGGGAACCACGAACACAGGTGAGGACGTTGGTCCATGAGCGAAAGTTAGGATGCCCTTGATTAGTTTTAGCTGTTTGCGCAGCTGGTAAAGGACTTTAAGGTCTGGATCGGAATCCAGTTCGTCTTTAGACGGAGTGTTTTTCTCTGGATCAGTCAGGTACAGTATCATGGAGTTGATAGCAGGATCCGACTTCTGTAGTTGGATGATGTCTGGGTCAGTCAGTGCGGGTCGTACAGAGACTGCGTTGTCAGCAGGTCTGGCTGCGGCCTGTGCACGTGTGACTGCCATTACCCTGACTGTAGGTTGTATTGACAGAGTCTTGATTAACCAGGAGGGGTCGAAGGACCATAGAGGACCTTCGTCGGCTCCTTCTTTGGCTAAGGAATCTGCAATGTCATTGTAGTACTTGTCATCGCCTGGGACTCTAGAATGTCCTGGAACTTTCTTCCAGTAGATCTGTAAGTCGTGAGATGTCACCAAGTGATCACACGCTATGAAAAGCTCTTTGTGTTTGACCACTTTTCTGTCGCTTGTTAGGAAACCGTTCTGTTTCCACACAGCGAGGTGACAAGCGAAACTCAAACGAGCATAGTTAGAGTCAGTGCAGATGACTAGCGTCTTGATGGAGCGTTCTACTACCATCTGGAGAGCTATTAGGATTCCTGCAATCTCAGCGTACTGAGAAGTCTGAGATCCTAATTTGTAGCTGAAAGTTATCTGTTCTTGGTCCTGGAGGAGAACTCCTCCAACACCTGCCCTACAGATTTTGTCGCGGAGGAATGAAGATCCATCCACGTACAATGTTGTCATATCTTTGCAGATATTGTCATCAAAGAAGTGGTGATTCGGGTCTTCAGTTACTGGGGTTTTTACCTCAACCGGCGGCTGGGTGGCTGGTACATCTTGTGTACACTTCTGGCAGATTGCCAAGTCCGTCCCCAGATGAGACTTCTTGTTTTGACCATAACGTATGTCTAGGTTAAAACTTTGAAGCGCCATGAGCCACGTTGCAACACGTGAGTTTGTCACCACACCATCTCTGATGCGTTCACTGTTAAGAAAGGTCACTGGCTGGTGTTGTGTTTCCACAATGATTTTCTGTCCACCAATGTAGCTGGAGAAATGTTTAACTGCCCACACTGTGGTCAGTAAAGCTTTCTCACAGTCTGAGAATCTCAACTCGGGGCCTGCCATCGTTTTGCTGGCGTAGGCTACTACACGTTTGTCTCTGTCGTGTATTTGGTACAGACCTGCACTTATGCAATGAGCTGAGAAGCCCACTTCCAAGTAAAACTCTTTGTTGTAGTCTGGGTAGACTAAACAAGGGGCTGACTTGATCCTGTTTATAAGAGCGTCCATTGCCTGTTGCTGTTTGTCAGTCCAAACAAATGGTACGTCTTTTTTAAGGAGTTCAGTCAGTGGTTTCGCAAGGTCCGCATAGTTTTCGATGAATTGGTTCGAGTAGTTACACACGCCCAGAAAACTTTGTAGTTCTTTGAGATTGGTGGGGACTTTGAGATTGTCGAGGCCCTGGGTGCGAGTCAGTTGTGGTTGTACTCCGTCTGGACCTACGAGTAGGCCAACGTAGTCCACTTTGGTTCTGCACCATTGGCATTTTGACAGTGATATCTTAGCACCAGCAGTTGTTAGTTGATTCAGAACGTGGTCGATCTCAGCCAAATGTGAGTCCAGTGTTGGCTGCCTCAAAAGGACATCGTCCACGTAGATCAGTGTCCCACGCTCGTGGGCGTCTGGACATGCTTTGTTCAAGAAGATGTTGAACTCTGCAGGTGAGTTAGCGTAGCCAAAGGGACACCTGTTAAAGGTGTATTGACGGCCACCAAAAGTGAAAGCTAGTTTGTACTGGTCCTCGGCGCGCACAGGGATGGTCCAAAAACCAGAGGCGACGTCGAGGGTCGAGAAGTACTTACCATTGGTGACCTTGGGCAG
Source organism: Garcialebias charrua (assembly GCA_038048925.1). NCBI lineage: Eukaryota > Metazoa > Chordata > Actinopteri > Cyprinodontiformes > Rivulidae > Garcialebias > Garcialebias charrua. The sequence goes on from JBBPBX010003662.1 coordinate 4,644, forward strand.
TTCCTGTTGGAGTTGCGTCATAGGCCATCTGGATAAGGGAACTTGTTTGTTTAGCTTTCGGTAGTCTATAGTGAGTCTCCACTTACCATTTGGTTTTAACACCGGCCATAAAGGCGCAGAGTAAGTGCTGTTACAGTATCGGATGATACCTTTTTCTAACAGGTCATTAATGATTTCTCTGATAGGTTGATGTGCTGCCAGAGGAATCTTGTACTGTCTGACAAATGCAGGGGGAGCATTAGGCGGGGTTGGGATGCTCACTGTGTGGAGCGTGGTCAACCCACAATCCATCGAGTCAGTTGAGAATGATTTCTCATATTTTAGAAGAACTTTGCGAAGTTTGTCCCTTTCTTCATCAGTTTTCAGGGCGTCGGCTTGGGCGACCACCTGGTCAATCTGTGAAGCAACTGAGAGGGGTTCTTGTTCTTTGGGGAGCTCCAGTGAGTCCCCTTCAGTGTCGTAAAACCTGTCAACAGGTAGTGCACTGTAAGTTTGGGGGCATAGACTGTCTCCTTTGTTGAAACCGAACCTGCGGACAGTGTCCTGGTCGGACTCAGTGGGGGAGAAAAGAGCTATGGCCTGTGTTGGTTTCGTGAACAAGACTTGCCCCGTGTGTTGATTTGGGATCAAGTTTTCTGGGAGTCCTCCCAGAAATGGAATGCTTAGCTCAAAATCATGAAAATCAGTAGAGATCAACCATCCTAACTGTGTGTTTTTTGGGATCAGTACCTCTTCTGTGCTTGTGTTGCACACAGCAACAGTCGTGGTTCTGCAGTCGAGGGTCACGTGGCATGTGGCCTCTATGGACAGTCCCAATTTGAAAAACATAGGAGATGGTTGAAAGTATGCCTGTTTTGTGCTAATAGCTTGTCCTTTCATGATGTGACACATCACTGGCTTGTTCATAACCTGAGGTGGTACCGCAGTGTTATGGCTGTTAGCAATCTGGCAGACCTCTGGAATGGTCTGTCCAGCCTTAAGGTTCTCTGTGGTTAGCACAGGAGAGTCACTTGTGGCTGTGTCTAGTGACCACAGTACATTGTTGTTGATGTCCACTCGGACACCTAATCTTACCAAAATGTCGGAGCCTATGTAGGTTGCATGTGGTAAGTTCGGGACCACGAGGAACGGGTGATCCAGTTCTCGTTGGTTCCAGATTAGTTTCAGGTCAATGATCCCTATTGCGGTCATTACCTGTTTATCGTTGGGGTCTAACGAAAAGCGGAAAGCCTTTTTGATCATATCTAGACCCAACAGTTTCTTAACCAAGGTTCCATAGACAGCTTGGCTGATCGCTGATTTCTCCGTCCAAGGAGATAGAACAGCATCATCGGTGTGGGATCCTTGGATCTCAACACCTTTGACTACCCGTGGTAGGTAGTGTTCGGTGGGTGCTGACTGTTCCAGCTCGCAGAGGAGGCTCTCTTGTTGGGCCTTTTCTGCCTCACCTGTTGCTGAAGGTTCACTTACCGGGATTGTGCTCTCGTTGGAGGACCCCTTTGTGCCTTCCGCGGTACCTGCTGTTAAACAGTCAGTGTCACCATGTGTAGGCATATCGATCGGCAGTGGTTGGCTCACTCTGGTCCACATTGTTTGATCGCCATAATCTATAATCGCGTCAAAGCGGTTTATAAAGTCTTGGCCAACCAAAAATGGGAATGAGTCAACGGTGGACACGTGTACCGGGTGGTATAGCGTCATTTCACCAATCTGCATATGAACCATGGCTATAGCTGTAAGGGTTGTTCTCGTCTCTGAGAGTCCCTGCAGTACTACAGCACATTCTTTGAGGGGTATTTCCCTGTCAACCCCGCTAGCGGCTATCCTTAGCTCCTTCAACAGTGTGGGAGACATAATGGTTATGTCAGCCCCACCATCCAGGAGGGCCTCTTCTGTGAGGACCCCTTCTAAAGTGATTGACAGGTAAGCCTTCTTAGCGGGCCCCTTCCTGATAATGTTACACAGGAACCTATCAGGTTTTTTCCGACGTGTGTTACGTCTACCATTGTCTGTGTGAATTTCATTCACCTGTACTGGTAGTGCAGTCACACATGGGTCTGAGTGATCGGTCTGTGACGAGTCATTGTCTTTGGTGAGTGAGCTTACCCCCCCTTTTTCTGATGAGGGGCTCTCGGACTCTGTAACAATGATGTCATGGTTACAGTCAACGTCTTGTTGACTGTCTATACCCTGATTGTCAGCATCCTGACCATCAGTATCTTGGCGACTGTCAGCAATCGTGGCATTGCTGTTATTTGTGTGTTCTGAGTCACTATCAATGATAGTGCTACACATCACTCCAGGTTTGTTTTCCTTGTTTGTTTTTTTCAAACTTTCTAACAACCGACGTATGTTCTCCATCTCTTCTGAAGACAGAGGTTTAGGGCCTTTTTTCTGGAACTTCTGTGGGTTTTTCCTCGCCCCAGACTGTTCAGTTTGAGGTGCAGGAGCTGGCGCATTGCTCGGGGGTCCTCTCTGGGACCACTCTCTTTCATATGAGTCTCCTTGGGACCCATATTTCTTTTTCTTTTGGAATGCCCTCCTTTTTTGATGATGGGGTTCTTCCTCTTGATGCGGCCTGTACCACTTAGGGTCTCTGGACCCCTTTTGGTCTTTGTTCCAGCGGACACCTTCACTATGCGGTCTGTCAGGTTGGAAATTTTGCTTATTCTCGGCTTCCTTAAAAGAGTGAGCTGGCGCTCTTGCTCCTTCAAGGTCTAGCGATTGGTATTTGACCTTTTCACCAGGACACACCTCAAAGGGTGTCTTGTTTGGTGTGCGACCTGTAAAAACATCTATCGCGCACTCTCTTATGTCTTCGATGGACCTCCGTTTATAGTTTGCGCTGACATGTACTTTCTCTCTTATGTCAGGGCAAAGATTTTTGCTGAAGATATATTTAAACCCTATCTCTTCCTCCATCTCTGGCTCGCATCTGTCACCGAAATAGGCACGGAATATTCGGTCATAATATGACCTCGGGTGCTCATTCCTACCTTGCTTGATGTCGGTTGCCGCTATGATGCCATCGGGCCCCGTGCAAGGAGTATACTCCTTTATCAGCGCAGCACAGAGAAGACTGTAGTCATTCATTACTGCGTCTCGTTGACGCTTCATGAAAGCATGCACTGTCCTGTCCGAGGTTAACCTTACCAGACAGATTTTATCATCAACTGTAGCTTCTGGGAAGCGTTGAAGCTGGAAATCAAGGTCATCGAGATAGATCTTGGTTTCGTGTGAGCCCATTGGGCCAGGAGCGAAGGTTTGAATGCTTTTCGCCATATTCCGTAGTTCAGCCATTGATAGAGGTATTTGTGGGTTATTATCAGATCCACCCACCGGTGCATCCGGTGGGATTGTCGGTTTTAGAGGCCCTAAGGGACGGCGCGGTGGTGTTGGAGGGAGTAGTGCATCTGGCATGGGCGGGGGCGGTGGAGGAGGGAGTGGGTCATCAGGTATGGGAGGGGGCGGCGGAGGCGGTTTGTTCTCAAGGTGTTTACTCATGAGATCCAAACATTTTCTCTCTTCTTCAAAGAGTTTGTTCATTGCTGATGCACGCTCTATTCGACAACTGTTCAGTTGGACTTTTAACCCATCATTTTCACGTTGTAACATCATGTGCTGTTCTTGTGATTTTCTATAATCCTCTTGCAGCCTTGTGTACCGTAGTGATAATGATTCCAGGGTGTCCGTGCATTTTTCCAGCGCGTCTCGTGCCTCCCCACAATCCGCCTGAAGCGACTTGTATTGATGGTAATACTTATCCTTCTCCACCACACATTTTTCCAAATCATCTTGTGATTGGTCAAAATCCCTTTTTAACACTTTGCATTCTTCGTAGAGACTACGCGTTTGTTCAGCGTTGCCAATACTCGACTGTGTTAAACTCTTTACCTCCTGCTGTAAAGTGGCAACCTCCCTTTGTGCTGTTAAACATGATGTAGAGACAGCCCGGCGTACAGCAGTTTCAAAGTCTAGCTTGGCCTTTAACAGAAGGCTTAATTTAGCCAAACGTTTATCTTTGTCTGCTTTCTTTTCAGCCGTTGTGGTTCCAGCTGTTACAGTTTTTAATGCTCTGTCCACATCTGCTTCCTCCATCAACTGTGTCTCTTCATGGTAGTTTGTGATGGACCCTGTGAGTGAAAATAAGGCATGTTCGATCCAATCTGCTTTGGTCGGGTCGTGGCCTTCAGTTGGCACAGGCTGCCCCGTATCAGTGGTGTTAGGGGTCTCACCCTCTGCGCCTGCCATCTTTTATCTGGATTTTCAGTGAAAATAAAAATAAAAGATGCTCTGTATTCGTTACTCTAAACTTTTCACTATTTGAAAATAAACAGGAAAGTTTAAATGTACACAGGATAACTGGAAGATGATGTGTCAGAGAGAAGGAAGAGAAAGGAAATTTTTTTTTTCAGTTATCTGGAGTGAAAACTGTACTTTTGTTTGTTATTTTAAATTCTTTTTATTTAAAATAAGCAAAAATGTTTGTCTGTACCTCTGTTATTCTAAGTATTTTATTTAAAATAAACAGGAGCTATTGTTTGTGTACAGAACAAATTTAAAAGCTGGTAACTCACCATAAAAATGCTGACTTTTTTATGATGTTTTTGAGAAAACTCATCTGTCAACGTCTTTTAACCAACAGGGGGCAGCTTTGAGACTTAATGATATCACGAGGAGACTGATTTTGTTTATTCAGTATTTAAACTAAAAACAACCTTTTCAGAGTTAGTTTCTAGTGTATCAGTGATAAACGCTCGAACCACGTTCTTGTCAGAGACAAATCTATGTTGTTAGACAGTTTAGATGGCTTGAAATGAGTGTTTAAACTCTCAGTGAAATCTCAGTTTGTTCTGTCAGCGTGTGAACTGCTTGTCACCCGAAATGCACCAGGAAATGACGACACAAATAGGCGGGTCGACGCAGCGCGTCACCAGCTCTACTGCTGCTGAGCGAGGCGGAGCTCGCTACACAGATAAGTGACGTCAACCAATCAATCACAGCGTTTGTAGTTCATTCCAAGCATTCATGGTAAATGTAGTTTCTTACCTTCGACCAATGAAGTACCGGAAATGACGACAAAGTGGGTTGGTCGCAGCGGCGTGCGTTCCCACTACAGCGAATCGGCGCTCGCTACGAGTGATTGACAGCTCACAGCTCTCGTTTCATCCAATCACAGCTCATAAACAGACAAGCACGACACGTCTTTCTAACGTTAGCTCGCACAGCAGACCACAACTTTGTAGACTCTTAAAACAACTCAAACGCTACAAATTAACTTCCCAAAATTCTGAAACATGCGGCGAACACACCTAGACAGGCCAACTTAGTTACGCTCAGTAACACAGCACTGCAGCTGTTGAACAAACACGGACTCTCTCGGAGCGCGTCAAGGTCGGTTCTGGTCCACTTTCAGTGGGGCAGAAACTCGGGTCTGAACAGAACCACTATCCGACAACGTTCTAACAGTAATATGCTTCTATGACCTGCCCTAACATGTAAAATACCACAACAGCAATCTTGTAGATGTTAAATTAGCTTTCAGGCTTTTGACTCGGCGGTCAAACAAAGCTTTGTACAGGAGTCTGCGTGAACTGGACCGAACAGAACCAGAACCCCCACAGACCACGGCTGACAAAAACTTCACCTGAATGCTTCCAACAGCGTCTAACAGAGTTGAAACGATAATAATCTCACAGCTTCAAATGATAAAAACATGCAGAATCTGCCTGCTTTGAACACTTCCAGCCAAAATTATTATCCTCAGAGTTTAAAACTTGGATCCTCTTATGCAAACATGACGTTACAGTTCATGAGAGACCACAAATATATCAATAAACTTTTAGAACCGGTACGGGCCACCAGATGTAAAGGATTATGAGGAGGTCAATATTAATACTGACCTCTTTACCTTAATTAATTTACTTATTCAGATTGAATAGTAATTTCACGGATTCTTTTCTTTTTCAGTTTACCCAATATTTCTGTGATCTTTATGATGGATAAATAAACAGAGCTATAGAGTGACAATGGACACGTTAACTTAGCTTGATATGTCAAAGAGACACTATCATTTATTTAAAATGAATCAACTAAATTAACACCATTACACTTGATTGACATGATTTCACTTTCTTTCAATTTAAATACGTCAGCACACTTAAATTTAACACAGCAGACTTCAATACTGGATGTTGAACATATTTAGTCTGTGGGCTCTTCAGCTTAAAGTAGTTTCCAGCTTAGATTGAGAGAAAAAGATAGGAGGAAGATGGGAGATGGTTTAAAGGAAATTATCTTGAGCATGATACCAAAAGTGACACTTCCATCCGACTTCTGCTAAAATCCAGGTACGTTTTGTAAACAGCTCTTTACCTTTCGACGACGAGTCTGATAAAGAAATGACACCAGCCTTCAGATGCACAGAGTCCTTTAGTCCCAGCACGTCCAAAACTGGTTCTAGTTTACGTTTCAACGTCTCCTGGTTCCCGCTTGGTCATCAGAGAATATGTCAGCTCCTGGCCTCTGACTTCAGTGATTGATTGATTGATTGATGTTTATTCATTCATTTTAAAGAACAATACAAGACAGTTTCATCAGATACAAGAATACAAGTAGGATAAAATGAAGGGAGCAGAAAGAAGATGAAATCTTATTATATCTGCCCCTATTTCACAGTTTGTTCAACCAATGATAACCTTCAAGCAACATCACAGAATGAATAATTCCACTTATTTTTCTAACTGTAATACATAAACTAGATCACAAAATGAATAATTCTACTTAATTTTTCTAACTAATACACAAACTACATCACCCGTAATTCTACTTAATTTTTCTAACTGATACACAAACTACATCACAAAATGAATAATTCTTTTTCTAACTAATACACAATAGCAAAATGAATAATTCTTTTTCTAACTAATACACAATTTTTCTAACTAATACACAAACTACATCATATTTTTTTTTTTTTTTTTTCTTAATTTTCCTTTTTTTTTTTTTTTTTTTTTACTTGATTTTCCTAACTGTAATACACAAACTAGATCATAAAATGAATAATTCTACTTAATATTTCTAACTGTAATACACAAACTAAAAGATGGCACAACATCAAGATGTTCACAAAATGAATAATTCTACTTAATATTCCTAACTGTAATACACAAAATACATCACAAAAATGAATAATTCTACTTAATTTTTCTAACTGTAATACACAAACTGCTTCACAAAATGACTAACTCTACTTAATTTTTCTAACTGTAATACACAAACGCACTAAGCTAACACGCAAGGTTACATCATATATAGTTTTTGAGCAAATCCTTTTTGACCTTTTTCTTAAATGTATGCATTGATTTTTCATTTTTAACATCACTCTCCAGAGCATTCCACAATCGAACTCCCTGAATTGAGGTAGACCGTCCCTTTAAGCTGGTTCTAAATTGTGGTTTGATGAATATCTCTGTCCCTTTGAGATTGTAATAACTTTGTCTTTTTATAAAGTTTCTTTGAATATTTAAAGGTAATGTGTTTTTATGAGCCCTATACATAACTGATAAAATACTATATTCTACCAATTCCTGGAATTTCAATAAGTTTAGCTGAAGAAACAAAGTGTTTGATGGGTGACTGAAATGTTTTCTGGTGATTACTCTTACAGCTCTCTTTTGTAAAATAAAAACAGGCTTTGTAATAGTTTTGCACGCTTTTCCCCAAACCTCAATACAATAGATTAAATGTGGAGCAATGATTGTGTTGTACAACATATGTAAAACTTTATCAATTAAAAAATCCCTGACTTTATACAGTACTGCAATTGATCTAGCTATTTTTTTTAAAATGGAATTTACATGATGTTTCCACGTCAGTTTGTCATCAATGATAACACCCAGAAACTTCACTTCACTCACTTTACAGATCACAACATCTTCAATTTCAAATGGATCGTCATCAACAATTCTCTTTTTGTTACCGAATATCATGTAATTAGTTTTATCTAAATTCAAAGATAATTTGTTTAATTTAAACCAAGTTTGTATTTTTATAAATTCTGTTTTCATCATATCGAAAATCTGTTTTATGTCATTACCCGAACAGAAAAATGTGGTGTCATCGGCAAAAAGAACACATTTAAGTAGTCCTGACACATTTACCAAGTCATTCACATATAAAATAAATAACTTTGGTCCAAGCACAGAACCCTGAGGAACTCCACAAGTGATATCACGGAGGTCAGATCTAACATCATTTATTTGCACAAACTGTTTCCTGTCCTTCAAATAGCTAGATACCCACTGTAATGCTGGTCCTCTAATACCATATTTATTTAGTTTTTCAAGGAGAATGGTGTGGTCAATGGTATCAAATGCTTTTTTTAGATCAACAAAAACACTAACACAGTACTGTTTATGATCGACAGCATTAGTTATTTGTTCCATTAAATCCATGAGAGCCATTGACGTAGAGTTTTTTTCTCTAAACCCATATTGACTGCTACTTAAAATATTTTGTTTATCAATAAATTGATCCAATCTGGTCACAAATAGTTTTTCTAGAATTTTTGAGAACTGTGGTAGTAAGGATATTGGCCTATAATTATTGAATACACATTTATCACCATTTTTAAAAAGAGGAATTACCTTTGCTACTTTCATGTTATCTGGAAATATTCCTGTTGAAAAAGATAAATTGCATATATATGTAAATGGTTCAATAACATAACTTATTATTTCTTTTACAAACATCATATCCATGTCCACCCAGTCTTTTGATCTCTTGTCTGAGAGATTTTTAACCATTTTCATAATTTCCTCTTTGTTAGTTCCACTAAGAAAAATACTGTTGGTGCAGCTTTTAATTGAATGACACACCTTATTATCTACTTTTGGTATTTTAGCTGCAAGGCTTGATCCAATATTTACAAAATATTGATTAAATTCATTTACGATATCATTCTCATCATGTATTTCATTGTCATCTTTCACAAAATATTTTGCAATGTTCGTTTTTGTTTTATGACTTTTTAGAACATCATTTATTACTCGCCATGTTGTTTTAGTGTCACCATTGCTCTTGTTTAATAAATCACTATAGTATTCTTTCTTGCATCTTCTTATAATCATTACCAATTTATTTTTATATTTTTTGTATTTTTCTTCAGCTTGTTGTGTTCTCGTTTTTAAGAAACATAAATACAAGTTATTTTTTTTTTTACAAGCATTTCTCAACCCTTTAGTCATCCAAGGTTGGTCAACAATATTTCTTTTTCTACAATTTCTTTGCACACAATTCTTTTCATACAGAGCTTCTAAAATGTTCATAAATTCATCATATGATTTGTTAACATCATCAATATACACGTCCTTCCAGTTTTGCTTCTGTAAATCGTCTTTTAATTGATCCATAGCTTTTTTTGATGTGTTTATTATTTTTTTATTAATTGTAACTTCTTTTGTAATGTTTTGATCATTTCTGTAGATAGTGAAAACTGGTAAATGATCACTTAAATCAGTTGTTAAGATACCACCTGTCATATCCCCATTAGTTATATTTGTGAAAATGTTGTCAATTATCGTAGCACTATGAGTTGTAATTCTTGTTGGTTTTGATATTAACGGATAAAGATTTAAACTATACATTGAATTTAGAAATGTGCTGATGTTATTTGAATCCGTTTTATTTCCCAGGTCAATATTAAAGTCTCCACACAAGAAAACTTTTTTATTTAAACTCTTTTCCAGTAGTTGTATGATTTTATCGGTGAATATTTCTATATTTGATCCTGGTGATCGATATACACAACTTATGGAAATGTTTTTAGCATTTTCGTTTAATATTTCTATTGTTATTATTTCCATAAGATTGTCAACAATTATTGACATTTCTTTAATTATTCTACACTTTATTTCATTTTTGACAAATAGAGCTACTCCTCCACCTTTTTTATTGTTTCTGTTTAAATGATATAATTCATATCCTTCGATGTGAACGTTATTTTTGTTTTCATCATTAAGCCATGTCTCTGACAGTGCTATTAATGTAAAAGTTCTGTTTAACTGTTTTAAATAATCTGTTATTTTGGATATATTTGCATTTAAACTTCTACTATTGATGTGAATAATAGAGAGATCTCCATTTGATATATTGATGTCATTAAACTTTTCTTCATTATAGTATTCACAGTCTTTTATAGCAGGATAAAAGTTTGCATCAACCATATCTTCAACATTGTATATTTTAACTTCTGAGTCTTCGTTTGTTGCCGTCATGTTTTAATGTATTTGTTTGTTTGTTCATTTTTGTCAATTTTTGTGTATGAACATGTGATAGTGATTGGTGATTTGTCATTTTTGAGCTCATTTGAATGAGTCTAAGTCTTTCAGATCTTTTATTATTTTAGCTTGAGAATTTTCATGTACTTTGATCCAGATGTTTCCGTTTCTTGTCCAAGTTTTTTTTATTTTTCCATTCTTTTTCAACCACCTTGCTGCATGTGCAATGTTTGCGTTTTTTTTAGTTAGGTGTTCATTCATGAAGACCTCAGTTTTTGCGAGTTTCTTTGACTGCATCATTACCCTGTTTCTTTGATTCCTTCCAATGAATCTCACGACTACTGATGGTTTATTTTTGTTAACTCTATTGGGCAGTGTGTAACAGGTGGAAATGTCATCACGTTTAATGTCAATGTCTTTGCCATTTAAGAAAGTGACTACCTGATTCTCCAGAGACTGCAGTTGTTCTGGTGGTCCGTCTTCAGTCGTGGTAACGTCTGCAGTTACTTCTGAATATGTTCGGCGTTTAACCTCGAGTCCAGAAATGACCATGTTCTCGCCTCTTATGTATTGTTCCATGTCCTCACACTTTTGTTCCAATTGAGCTAATCGTTCTTCTCTGATGACCTCCTGAGCTTTCATTTGTTTCATCTCCTCTACCAGTTGATTAAAGTTTTTTTGCTCAGCTCTCAAACTTGCAAGTTCCTCAGTGAGATTGTTTACTGCATTTTTCAATTCCTCCAATAACTCCAGATTTTTATCCACCGATTTTTTACACGCCGACTCCTGTCTCTGCGGCTCCGTTTTCTTTGTTTTCCCAGGACTCATCTCGCCTGCTTCTTCTGGTCTGGATACAGAAATTCACTGTTCCACAGTGATTCACGCTCGCCAATCTGCTCCCGTACACAGCAACTCGTTCGCTGCTCTGCTCCCGTCCACAGCAACTCGCTCGCTGCTCTGCTCATGTCCAACAGTAACCAGCTTGCTTCCCGTCCAACAACAACACGAACGTTGCTCTGCATCCGTTTTCAGCAACTCGCTCGCTGTCCTGCTCCCGTCCAACAGCAACTCACTCGTTGCTCTGCTCATGTACAATCAGCTTGATGCACTGTTCCCGTCCAACAGCAACCAGCTTGCTGCACTGCTCCCGTCCAGTAGCAATCAGCTTGTTGCTCTGCTCACGTCAAGTAGCAACCAGCTTGTTTCTCTGCTCCCATCCAACAGCAACTCACTCGTTGCTCTGCTCACGTCCAACAACAACCAGCTTGCTGCACTGCTCCCGTCCAACAACAACCAGCTTAGCGCAGGTCCTGTCCACCAGCAACCAGTTCAGCTCAGTTCTCGTCCATCTGGGGCCTGGATGTAATTTATTGTCCCACAGCAGCACTCCACTGCCTCTCTGGCCTCACCAGTTCACAGACTACAGATTTTCAGCCCGTAGCAACAATCCCCAACTCCGTGGTGTATTGCCGCATTAGCTTTTATCAGCAGCACATGGCTAGCGTTAGCTTGTAGCCTGTAGCCTCTACTCCCAGCTTTGTTTTGTTCTTTCGCTGCAACAAAGCACCTCCAGCTTGCCGGCCCGCGTTTCTTCGTAACAACCAGCGTATTTTTCCGGTTTATTTGTTCACGAAGCCCGCAGCTACGGCACCCGGTTACGGTGACCCATCACGGTTTGCTTTGATTAGCCCGGTTTGTAGCTACGCTAGGCTAACTCTCGGCAAAAACTCACGGACACGTTGGCTTGTAGATTCATAATTCTGGATCGCATGCTCCAGTCCAATTTCCGCAGCTTTTTCAGCGCTCCTCTCTGCACATCCAGCGCAAAAAACTGCGAGTACAAGCTCTCCAAATACTCCTTTTGGAGGTAGTACAGGCAGGAGCCTGACTACAAACGTCCTCTCTGCTCAGCCGCCATTTTTTCTGATGATGACTGATGATGCGTTCATGAACAATCTACGTTCAACGTTGATTTAAAATGGGATGAACAACTTGAATGCATGATACTTGGATCATAGTATATATGTATTATATATATAAATAAACCTTTAAGTTGTGTGTCCTCCTGTCTTCTCCTGCGGACATGACGAGCCACAGAGCACATCCGACCCCGAGCGACACGACTGCTGTTGTGTAGTTCACAAAGATCCGAGTTCCACTCATTGTGTCCAGAGTCCTGTACAGAGTCTAGTGTCTACTCCATCGTGGTTACCATAGACATAAGATATCTATGATGGTTACTGTCATTCTGCTGCGGAAGCACGAGCTGTGGAGTCAAAACGACTAATCAACTAATTTTCAAACATATTTGCTGCTGGCGATACGTTCATCAATATCGTTGGTTATGGTGTTTGTTAAGGCTTCCTCCATCTGACTGACAGTTTCATGGTGAGTGTATACGTGTGCACTGGGAAGGTCTGGGCAGCCACTTGACTGTAACAGCTTCATCAGGTCAGGATACAGGTGGCTCGGGGTGTTTGTTTTATGCAGCATAACCTTAAGTTGTGTTTTTAATGCCTCGTTGCAGGCAACCTGTGATTTATCCACGTGCTTAATCATAGCTGCACTCTGGATGAGCACTCTGCCTCGATGTGGCTGTGGCTTTTTTGGTGGTCATTTAATGCTGATTTCTGTATGTTTGTGCACCCCCGGACGAATCCATTTCTCAAATTGGCTTTTTTACACAGTGTGGGATTCTTGGTTTTTCTGTCTGTTTGTCACTCTTCATTCCACAGCCAATCACTCAACTCACCACACCTGCTGCCAGTCTGAGGAGGACTACTGACTCACCTATTTAAGCAGCTGCCAGACACCTCTTCAGCGCTGGGACATCTTCTTCCATTCGGATCTTCCACGGGCCTGACTCCTCTGATCTTCTCTAAGACGTCTTCATCCACGGGTCTCATCCTCTGTGGATTATTAGATGTTCCATCACCTCCTTCATCTACACCGTCCGGCTCACCAGCTCCTCTCTCCAACGGGACTCTCTCTCTCTCCACTGGCTGCAACCCCAGGAATCCCTCCTTACTCTCCTCCAGAACACCTCCAGCAAAACAAACTGCTCGAGTACTTTTTGTCTGCACTGTAAATAAACTTCACTTACCTTTTACCCTGCCTTGTGTCCTTACTTCCTTGGTCTGCTATTTGGGGTCGACGTTAAAACCAAACCTGATACACATGTCACAAAACATTTTTCCATCCTCCCTCTTCAGCCAAGAGAACTCCTGCTCCCACTGAACTCTGTATTCCCACCTCACCTTGCTACAAGTTGATCGCTCAGTGTAGGGCGGATTACTTGTTTGTCCATCGTCCTCCACTGCATCACTCCCTCTTTTTTCAACATGATCGCAGTTACTGGGCTTTTTGACGAAACTATGAACGCTAAGCTGCGTTGACTTTTTCCAAATATGGTCAACAACGTCATGTATTTTCTTCTTTTTCTTCTCCCTTTGGTTTATTGGGGGTTGGCAAAAGCCGTAATGTGAAATTACCTCCACCTAACGGACTGGGGTGTGAAGTTCATGAACCTGTTGGTAGAGAGTGGATGTTAATCTGTCAAACGACAGACAGTGTTTTGATTTATCTGTCATCATGTAAAACAACCAGTCAAATACAGTGCTTCACTGTACCAACCATCCACCCATTCATACACTTATTCATACACCGGCGGTAGACTGCCTAGCAAGGCGCTGCCTGTCCTACCGGGAGCAACTCAGGGTTAAGTGTCTTGCTCAGGGACACAACTAGGTATGCCCTGACCGGGGATCAAACCCGAGACCTTCTGGTCCTGAGCCGGCTGCCCTGCCTCTACACCATCTCGGCCCCCAATAATGCTGTCATGGTGTGGCCTCCTGATTGGCTCCTTTTTGGCATACGAGAATGTCCTAGTTCTCAGAAAGTCCTTGTTTCTCAGAATTGAAGGAGACATCCTGTTCTTTAAGTCATGCCTTTTAAGGTGTTCATAACCAACCTGTTCCTTGTATGTGTTACCTCAGCCATTTCGTACAGCTTTAAACTTAAGGTTCAAACATTACATATTTTCCTATTATAATCATCATTAGTAAAAAGCTTGTCCCAGATTACATGCATTTTATAATCATTATTTAAGTTTAGCTTTTATTCATACACTAATTTGAGTATTCACCAAGTGAGTTTCACATTTCGTTCACACATACAAAAAAGAGGGTGCAGCTGATACATTCAAGCAGAAACATGAGCCTCCTGATTCATCAATCATGAGGTGCAAATACTCATTGACCATGTAATATGATATTCTAGTTATTGATCATGAGTCACTTCACCCTCCAACTTCATGCAGCAGGCCGATTCCAACAAAACTGTGACTTTACTTGACAATAGGAATCCTACAACGGCAAAGACTTGTTCAGAACATAGACTCATTGACACTAGAACACTAGCAATACACGTACACGCTAAAATCTTAGAAAGATAATCTTTTAACCAGCAGCTAAGTGTTCAAATTCCCTAAATTTTCCCTGATTTTTTCATGTTTTTTTCTCAAATTCATTTTCATTTTCCCTTCTGCAAAACGTTAGTCATTTTCCAGGTTCTCCCAGACTTCCAGAGTTTCTGGGAACCCTGTTTTAGACAGCAAAGGATACATTTTTCATTGTTATGCTGATTACACTGTTATATTCATGGTAAATGTTTATGTTTATGTTTATTAACACACTCCTAACCAGATGCCCGAGCCACCTCAACTGGCTCCTCTCGATGTGGAGAAGCAGCGGCTCTACTCCGAGTCCCTCCCGGATGACTGAGCTTCTCACCCTATCTCTAAGGGAGAGTCCAGCCACCCTGCGGAGAAAACTCATTTCAGCCGCTTGTATCCGAGATCTTGTTCTTTCGGTCACAACCCAAAGCTCATGACCATAGATGAGGGTGGGAACGTAGATCGATCGGTAAATTGAGAGCTTTGCCTTTTGACTCAGCTCTCTCTTCACCACGACAGACCGGTACAGCGCCCGCTTCACTGCGGACGCTGCACCTATCCGCCTATCGATCTCACGCTCCAGTTTTCCCTCATTCGTGAACAAGATCCCGAGATACTTAAACTCCTCCACTTGGGGCAGGACCTCCTCCCCGACCCGGAGAGGGCATGCTACCCTTTTCCGGCTCAAGACCATGGCCTCGGATTTGGAGGAACTGATCCTCATCCCGGCCGCATCACACTCGGCTGCAAACCGCTCCAGTGAAAGCTGTAGATCACGATCTGATGAAGCCAATAGGACCACATCATCTGCAAAAAACAGAGAAGCGATTCTAAGGTCACCAAAACGGATCCTCTCAACACCTTGGCTGCACCTAGAAATTCTGTCCATAAAAGTTATGAACAGAATCGGTGACAAAGGGCAACCTTGGCGGAGTCCAACTCTCACTGGAAACGAGCCTGACTTACTGCCGGCAATGCGGACCAAGCTCTGACACCGGTCGTACAGGGACCTAACAGCCCATATCAATGGGCCTGGTACCCCATACTCCCGGAGTACCCCACAGAACCCCCCGAGGGACGCGGTCGAATGCCTTTTCCAAGTCCACAAAGCACATGTAAACTGGTTGGGCAAACTCCCATGCACCCTCCAGGACCCTGCTGAGGGTGTAGAGCTGGTCTAGTGTTCCACGACCAGCACGAAAACCACACTGCTCCTCCTGAATCCGAGGTTCGACTATCCAACGGACCCTCCTCTCCAGAACCCCTGAATAGACCTTACCAGGGAGGCTTAATTTTTCCACAATTAAAATAATTTACCTAGACCTGCATAGTTCATTATTTTATGTTTTAATTGGGAAAGATCACATTATTTTTCTTTCTTTATGATAATCTGGTCTTTATTAGTCTTAAAATGTAAAAATATCAACAAATCGTTAGATCAAAGTCAAAGTCAAAGTCAAAGTCAAAGTCAACTTTATTGTCAGATCTGCAATATGTACAGTGCAGGACATACACAGGACCGAAATTGCGTTTCTCTCAGTCCCTCGGTGCAACAGTAAACATCTAAACATTGAAACACTGAAACATATAATAATAGACATAAGCATAAAAATAGTAAAACTAACACTGTCCTGAGTTGTTTTTTTTTTTTTTTTTTGCATAGTGGTATAAAAAAAGAGTATAAAAAGTATAACTAAAATAAACTAAAGGTTTCTAGCATTGACATTTGCAAAGTGGCAAAGCAGCGTATGAGTCAATGTACACAGTATATGTATGAGGTAGTAGTTGATGTTGTTGTAGAGGCAAAAAGTGGCATATGCAGTAAGGCACATTGGGCATCCCTAAATAAGACCGTTCAGAGCACACTGTATATGTACCAGCAGTGGTGTAGATATTAGAGTAGTGTAAATAAATGTAAACAGTAGTAATTACATGTAAGCAGTAGTAATAAAAGTAATTTATTTTGACAATAGGAATAGTAAGATATTTTCAATAGGAATAGTAAGATATTTTCAGCTTTACAATGGCCAGAAAACTACAGGTCAGAAAATTGTCCTCTAACAAACTTAAAGTGGTCTGTGGGCCACCAGTTGAGAATCCCAGTTGTAACAGGTGTTGTGGCTCTCGGAAACGTTCAATTTAGTGAACAAAGGGGCAGAAATGGCTCTTTTGATCATAAAGGTTGCAGATCCCTGGGCTAGTGGGATGGCTCGGCGTACCCGGCAGAAAATTTCCCTTATTTTTAAATCCAAAACTTGACAGGTTTACTCTGCTCTTGTCATATTATGGCTGTATTTGAATCATTTGTTGTAATTTTTCCTAGTTAAACTGTAGTGAACCAGGTAAATACACACTCTTTGAAAATTGTGAAATTGAGGTATGTTATATAATAAATCTTAAAAATGTAAAATATGTGTTATGGCTGAAAAAAATGCAGAAAAATAGTGAGTTTTTTTCTTACTTGTTGAACCTATGTGGAACAAAAAAGGAGCAGAATAAATACAGAGAAAACAGGAAAGTTAAGTAAATCACAGTAAATCACAGTAAAAGCATTACAATATATTTTAACCCTAAAATATCCTGAATCATAAAAAAAAGTTATTTATTCGATAAATAAATAGGTAGAGAGCATAACCCCCCCAATGTTAGACCTAAAGTTACGCCCTTGATTGATTGATGGACCTTTAATCATCCGGGATTCAAGAACTGATTTAAAATAGAAAAAAAAAGAACTCTTGGGTGTAATCAGGGTCTGTTTTGTTGTGTGTATTTTGTCTATTGGTTATACTCAAAGAAAATGATTATTATTACAAACAATATTATTATAAATACCTTCCTAAGTCTATACAATACAAACAACTTAAAACTTGCTTCTTGTCTGATGGTGTTTTATTCACACAACAGGCTCCTCAGCTGAACCTTTTCTGACTGCCTATTTACCATATCTGGCCGTGGTCAGGCGCCTAGCCTTAATGAGCGTTACACATATATGAACACATATATGAAATAGCGTAACGTGTATTGTATTAGTTAGAAAATTAGAAAGAGTTAGTCATTTTGTACTGTTGGTTGAAGATTATTATTGTTTAATCTGATTGTTGGAAAAAGTTGGTTGAAGATTATTATTGTTTACATGGTTGATTATTGTTGTTTAATCTGATTGTTGGAAGTAAGGGGCAGATAGGGGAAGACAGAGGAGATGGAAAACAGATGAAGCCAACGCGAAGATACGAAAGCGGAGCGGAGAAACGTAAAAAGACTTTAAAGGATAGTTGTACCTTATTAAAGTAGAGAAAAAAAAATGGTTGTTTTTATTGTCTAGTTCCCAGTATTAGAGTATTAACATGAAAATCTTTGACCTTCAGGGCAGGGCCTAATGGTACATTTAGGCTGACTTGGGGGAGGGCCCCTTTACAAAGGTTTGCCTGGGGCCCCAAAATGTCTAAGTCCGCCACTGGATGCACATGCAGGTATCGTAGTAGATATGTAGATGTATATGTGAATACATATGCATGTATATGTATGTATGTATATATATGTAGGTATAGGTATATATATTTATAGAAATCTACTGCAAAGCCATGAATATTCTAAGTTCTTTATACATATGTATTTTGTTGCTGTGTTCTGTCATGTTCTTTGCAGGTTTACAGACAGCGCTCTGGTGTATTTGCCTTGTGCTTTCTTTGTGTATATTTATTATATTTTGTAGTCTTACTTTCCGTCTTTCTTTTCTTTCTATCCTATAAAAAAATGCTTAATGGTGTGAAAAGGAGGTGAGAAGGGAGGCCATCTATAAAAGGAAATTGAAAAAAATTAAAAGAAAAAGAAATGTGTCCGTTTATTAATACAATATTGGATGAAATGGCTAACAGAGTTGCCAGGATGGGGACATTGCTTTTTGATTTTATTTCAGAGACACTTTCTTTTACAAGTTCTACCTTTATTTATTTTTAAGAAATCCCAAGGTTCTCAGCTCCTTCTGGTTTCAGATAAAGATGTTCTAGGTGGATTGCATATCCTTCATTAACTAGGGATTAATGCAGCCTGTCCTTTGAATGATAATGAGACATTTCTGTTTTAGTAAGATAATCTGCTGTGGTGAAAGTTGTATTTATGTTTCACAGTTTGTGCGTTTCTTGGCTCTTTTTTGTTCATGATTAAAATTCTTTGGTGTGTTCTTGGTCTTATTTTAATGTTTTCTTGATGGTCTGATTTTTGTTTTTCAGAATGTTCATCTGTTGTGTAGAGCTGCCCGACATATTTTCAGACTTTGACCCACATTCAGACCCAATATCAGCACCTGCTGGGCAGGTTGATTGGATTTGGACTGTCTGACATTCTTTTGATTGTGGAAACAAACTCTCCTGAGCCAAACTGAAAAACCACTTACAGAGCTGAGGGACTGCGCACAAGCAGCCAAGTTTTCATCTGGATGTTTCTTGTTTAAAGATAAAATAAAAATAGCAGAAATGTTACAAACAGACTGAACTGCTAGCATTTTTTTGTTTGGTTGGGTGGGTTGGAAGAAAAATAATAACAGGACAATAGTGGATCTCACTGCTGACGACATTTTTTTTTTAACAGAGATTTAATAGAGATTATTTGACAGACTGACAGTACATGCTGTTTTGGTAATTGAACATTTTTCACAAATACACTACCACCATTTCCAGCAGATGGTGGACAACAAGCCAACATATGTAAGGAAGATAGGGAATGTGTCCAGCATGTGAGAAAAGGTTCTGGCCGGACCTTGTGCACAGAACAGGTTGTTGGATTTGATGCAAGAACAAAATGACACAATTCACTTTTAACGGCGTACGAATTTTTACTGTCAGAATCGAAGGCTTGAGGCCCTGTACACACGTAAATGTGTACAGATGAATCAAAGGCTCTGAAGAATATGCTTGTTTTGAAACTGATAGGAAAGTTAAACAATCAAAATTTGATGAGGAGTGGGAGGGACCAAGCAACTTTTGTTAAGCCGTAGGAAAGAAATGCTGGACATCATTCGATTTTGTTAGTTATTGTGCTCAAAGTAATTGTAGCAGACATGAACGATGTGACTACCAAATAAAATCACAAACGTGGATGCAGCTGCCATGGTGGGTAGGATTTGTGTGGAGGAGAGCAATGAAATAATGTGCACAGCTGAGAATACAGTTTTACTAGCCAAGCCCAGGGCTTAATTTGAGCCGGATCCTGACAGAACAGGATCTGGAACTTTATTTTGACAGGGCGTGTTCCAGTAACTGTTTGCTTGGATCCAATAACTCCCAGGCTTACTAATAATAAAGTTATGAACAAATCTGAATAAAACTTGTACTGAATATGTAATCTGAAAATAATTTTATAAACACTAATTTTAAACATAACGGCCACTTACGAGCTTCCTAATACACAGAAGTGCTGCCCCTTCAAGTGAGAATTTCCGCTTCTACCCTCAAAAAAATCTCTGCCCTGGGGTGGTAGAATGCTTTAGAAAAGTGGAGCGTGCTCTATTCCCACAAGGAGAACTGTTGGTCAGGCTACTTCTTGTGCTGTGCTCTCAACTGCTGCGTTCCAGTTGCCTCGTATTCTGGAAACTGGGAAGTGGTAGTGACGTCATTTCCCAAGCTACCACTTGAAAACACGTTCCGGTTCTCCCAGTGGAAAATCAAGATGGACGCACGCTTTGTTTTTGTTGCCGTTTCCGAATATAATAAATTACTAACCAGATATGCACTCCTGACACAGAACATGTCAGAGGAGGATGATGACCGCCGAAGGTAATTGATTTAATATATATTTTTCTCTAATTCTTTAATGTAAATCGTTGGGAAAAAAGAAAAACTGGCTTTACAGCTAAGAAAACAAAAACAAACGTCTTCACTTCACTGTGTGATTAAATACACGCAACAACATTTTAGAACTGTTATTTTAGTAAAAGTTTAGGTGTTTACTTACTGAAGATGTGAGTATCCGCCATCTTGAAATCGAAACTGGGGGCAGAAAAAATTCTCCCACTATACGAGTGGGAGTTTACCACTAGAAGGGGCATTCCGGTTTCAATCTACCACTGGGAACTGGGAAATTTCCACAATACGAGGTACCGTATTTTTCGGATTATAGGTCGCACCGGAATATAGGTTGCAGTGTCCAATTATTGTCAAAAAATTGGAAAAGTCCATAAATAGGTTGCACCGGTGTATAGGTCGCACCTACGTCACCGCCGACGTAACGCGTCATCCACCGCTGACGCGCCGCGTGACCGATGAGTCAACCCGGCAATATGGACCGAGTGTTTAGCTCTGCTGCTAATGTCTACCAGAAGCTAACAGAAGCTAACACAAGACGAGTCAGTCTCTGAAAACACGAATAAAAAATCTCATCTCATCTCAAATGTTTTCTCCAGGACATAGTTAAGTACATTAATGCCTTATAATTACTCTGTAAGCAGAAATAAATATACACCGAGTGGTTTTGAAGCTATTTATAACGTAAACAAGTACGGTACACCAGGGGCGCAACTACATATTTTTGAGGTGGATGCGAAAACATCAACGGCGCCCCCCCCCCCCCTTTTTTTTTACCTGCCGCCTCATACAGCTTTCCTCCCTTAGTCATGCACTTAGAAAATACAGTAGCAATATTACAGATTTTTTTATGTTACATATTATATCAGGTGATCATTCCAATCATAAACAAATAAGAAGTTTAATAAAGTACAACTATATAGCAGTAGTGGTAATCAGTGCTCAATATTTTATGTAGCAAAAATATGAAATCTTAACAGCCTGGAGTCCATGTCAGTGTTTTAACATTTATGACATTTAAACTGTTACTTTCCGTGAAAGAAGACAATGAAAGATGGTCATCAGAAATTCAAACCATCATGGTATACAGTATAGGTTTTTGTTGCCTCCCTAATGTAATTATTCCTACCTGATGTCATCACTTGTCTCCTCTATCACTGACCTCGTGTCTGTCTCCTTCACCCTCGTGTCTGTCTCCTTCACCCTTTGTCTGTGGCATTCTGCACTAAGTCATATGGTCAAAAAAGCATTATATATTAGTTGTAAAAATTACAGATCTTAATACAGTTTTTAAAAATAATGTTTACATGTTATTGCTTGGGATTAAGTAGCTGTTCCCTCACTTCCACCTGCATTAGACCAACCTGTTGCCTTCCCCAGTCTGTCCTGATTCCTCTGTCATCTTCTCTTCCTTCTCTCCATCCTCACAGCTGAATGACATTAATTTTGTGTTAAGTAGGTTTAAAAATACAGCAGTCAAACCACAATAGAAATGAAACTTTAATTTAAATGATCTCCTTGTTGGATAACAGTTACTGACTGGACATTTCATCTGATCTGACTTACCAGATACATCACAACACACACCACTGTACTGATATTAAATAAGACATTTAAACTCAAGTGTCCCTCTGCCAACCTTTTTGAGTCTCAGGGCTATAGTGACACTGAGGACTAATTTGTCTGATACACACAAACTTGTACAACTCATCTTTAATTAAAGAATGAATAATAATAAATGTACATATGAGTGAATAAATTGCAGCACTGCATTGGAGCATAGCTGGGAACTGCACCACAACAGTTTAGCTTTCCTGTGTTAATATTTCCTGTTTTATTTAGATAATTCTTACACAGTGTGTGGATGTGTGTGTGACATGTATCAGATAAACATATTAAACAAATCACGTCTATAGGGGAGGCAACATTTATTTAACAGCCAAATATGGGACGATTCCTATTAGGCTAGCTTTAGCTAATACCTGAATATTTTACAAGCCTCCTGTCCTGCTAATACACTGACTGTACTTACCTACTCTCTTTTAACCACATTGAAAGGCTTTTTTTCAACTTTCTTCTCCCTTTTCCTGTTTTGCGCCCTCGATAGTTTTTTTTTTTTTGCCGCTCCAGTGCACGAGTGAAAAAAATAAATAAATAAATAAATAACGCACCTGTGGGCGCGTGTTCACAGCAGCACCTGTGTGTGAAGGGAGAGCAGAGAGATAGGAGGAGGGAGGTGAGGGAGCAGGGGGGCGCCTAATCAGTGCTGTTGACCTGTTATTGTCATTTCATGCAGTTAAAGAAAATGCCTGCTAGAAAAACGTTTTTTTTCTAGAGACGCTTTTGACGCCCCTTGAGTACAGCGCCCCCATGCGGCGCATCCACAGCATAGCGCCCATTTGCGCCACTGCGGTACACAGATATAAAACGAAGGCTAATACGAGACGAGTCCGCCTCTGACACGAATAAAAAATCGAATCTCATCTCAAATGTTTTCTCCAGGACATAGTTAAGTACATTAGTGCCTTATAATTACTCTGTAAGCAGAAATAAATATACACCGAGTGGTTTTGAAGCTATTTATAACGTAAACAAGTACGGTACACAGATATAAAACGAAGGCTAATACAAGACAAGTCCGCCTCTGACACAAATAAAAAATTTAATCTCATCTCAAATGTTTTCTCCAGGACATAGTTACGTACATTAAGCGCAGGGGTGACAGGGCGTTCTCTGTAGCAGGCCCAAGACTCTGGAACGAGTTACCGCTGCTCATCAAACAGGCCCCCTCCCTCTCGGTTTTCAAATCCCGGTTAAAAACTCACTACTACTCCATCGCTTTCAATGCCAGCTGATTTGTATTGGATCTGCAATGTTTTTATGTTTTTCGTGTTGTACTTCATTGTCTGTGTTGCGTGTTTGTTTGTCCAGCACTTTGGTGTGGACTTGTTCCTGTTGAAAGTGCTTTATAAATAAAATGGTATGGTATGGTATGGTATCTAAGGGTTAACAAGGACACCAACTCCCCATACCCAGAAGGGCGGGAGACAGAACTTTCACAAGGCAAACATTTCATTCAAGACTGGGTTGTTAGAATTACACTTGAATTTAGATGACTGATGTTCATATTGTGCCATCCACCTAGTGGCTTCCCCTCTAACATCCCGGATTGTCCACGCTGGGTTGGAACTGATTGAATCTCTTAGTCTTATTCTGAGTGCCTGCTCTCTCACACTATCACAGAACTGGTCACGTAAGTCTTTAGAGGATTCTGAAGCAACGTGTACATCATTTTTGACTATCTGATCCATCAAGTCCATAAGAGCATGAGAATAATCAAGCAATGACTCCCCCTCAAGCTGTTTACGGTTAAAGAATCTAAGTTGTAATGAGATTCTTGAATGCATACAACCTTTAAGTACATCAAAAATACCTGTAACGCTCTCCTTTGTAGCTGCAGGAAGAAATTTAATTTCAGTCCGGGCAGCACCCTCTAGATGTTCAAAAACAATTTGTGCCCGGTCTTTTTCTGTGAGCCCTCTTGTTTGCACATAGTTACTCATCAGTTCAATCCATTCATCCAAAGTTAACGACTCTGCACCATCCAGTTTTCCAGAAAAGAAGGGCAGTTTTCTGTCCTGCTGCACATAAATAACAGGAGTGTGCCTTACAGTTTCTGCAGCTCCTGAAGACGTTGATGGCCTTTCTGAGTCCATGGTCGCTCCTCTGAGAGCCGCCAGCTGACTTTCAAGGTCCTTTTTTCTTTGTGACATGGCCTGTTTATCCAGCACCTCCTGAGCTGCAGCGCTGCTGGACACGTCCATATTGATGCCTTGTCACCAACTAAAAGTCCCACTCCCACTGTCCCGGCTGTCCTTATAATGTAACTCATACATACACAAAAAAAGAAAGAAAAAAACGGGTCACTTCCCGTACTTGTTTACCAAACAACGCCAAATGTTATGACCAGGAGGCCGACAGAGTCAGTCCGAGCAGAGGAGCTTTTTTTCGGACACATGAGCTGGAAACGGTCTTCTTCTTCTTCTTCTTGGGTCGGTGTACTCCTCTGGAAGTGGTACTGCACTGCGCCCCTAGCCGCCGAAAGTGGTACTGCACCGTTTTCTGCCAAACTGAAAAAGGCTCATAACTGAGTCAAAAATTGGTCTAAAAATATGGAAAAACAATCCATAAATAGGTCGCACTGGTGTATAGGTCGCAGGCCTTGAAAAAAACCATAAAAACGTGCGACCTATAATCCGAAAAATACGGTAACTGGAACGCAACATAAGGCCCTGTTTACACGGACACAGTG